>JAQZBX010023661.1:0-30691 GCA_029593785.1 Cabassous unicinctus
TTTTCCTATTAATTGTATTTGGCTATTATATTGGCTTCATCTTTAAAGAAGCTTTGGATCACAGAAGGGTTACAACTGGGGTGGGAGAGGAACATTGGTGGGAGGTGTCAAGGATGGGGGGTTCATGGGAGGAAGTTCACCTGAACATACATAAAAGGTATATAAAATTGTTCAAATGATCATGGGGCACGGTCACAGTGGGTGGAGAATCACTCAATAACTGAGAGAATACTGAATTCCCAGCCTGGAGAGCTCTGCCACATTTTCCAAGGGAGCAGCAACAGTCCCCCAAGTGCAAGGGCAGTGTCTGGCAAAGGAGGATGATCCACTGATGGGTTCTTGTTACTGATGACTAGACTTTGCTCTTGAAACTGAAACTTAGCCTATTGTTATGGGATGCCTAAGGGTTGCTTCCTAAGAGCCTCCTTGTTGCTCAAATGTGGCCTCTCTCTAAGCCAAACTCAGCATATGAATGCATTACCTTCCTCCCATCGTGGGGCATGACTCCCAGGGATGAGCCTCCCTGGCAACGAGGGATTACTACATAGTGCCAACTGGCAATACAACTGGAAAAAGACCTGGAATAAAAGGGGGAAAAGGTAAAGACAAATGAGTTCATATGGCTAAGAGACTTCAAAGTGAGTCAGGAGGTCATCCCAGAGGTAACGCTTATGCACATCTCAATAGGACCTCATAGGCTTCCAATGTGGATATCACCCCACACAGAGGGGCTCCTGAGGGCTCTGGAGACACACAGGTCCCATATCAGGGTGGATTGCTCCAGAGTTTGGCACCTTATCAGTGGGTCCTACTTTGGAATCTGTGCTCCTGAGAGTGACAGAGTTGGCCTCAAATATGTCATCCCTGCACGAGGTCCATCGGTCCCTTCTATTCAAACCTATATGTGGTGCTGGAGTTTGTAGGTGTACTTCCAGAGACTGGAGTCTTTGGCCTGCCCATGTGCCAGCTGGGCTCGGAATCTCAGTGCAGCTGCAACTCCTACTCTACAGCCCAATGGACTCACCCAAGACACCTGGCAGGGAGATGAAGATGGACAATGGCCATCCTAGGGAATGGAGAGAGTCTGCAGCTGCAGGCAGGATAATCCCATCCATCTTATCCATGGGATATAAGCCCCCTGTCACTTGGAGGTGGAGTGGACATCACCATGCCAGACTCTTCAGGAATGGGGGGAGCTATGGACTAGAGCAGACTTACTGGTATTCTGTTATAGACATATTGTGATTCAAGTAATGGAAGAAATTACAACATTAATGTGGAGTCAGTGGCCACTGGACGCTTTGGGGGCAGGGAGAGGGAAAAACAGCTGTAATACAGGGGCTTTTTTGGAACTTGGGAATTATCCTGAGTGACATTGCAATGACAGATATAGGCCATTTTACATCAGCATATAACATGCAGAACTGTGTGGGAGAGAGTGTGGTCTACAATGTGAACTATGGTCCATGCTTAATAGCAAAGTCCCAGGATGTGTATATCCATTGCAGGTGATGTGCCACACTAATGAAAGATGTTTATGTGGGAAGTTGTCAGAGGTGTGGGGAGTGAGGCATATGGGAATCCCTATAATTTTAGTGTAACATTTATGTAATCTAAATATCTTTTAAAAGATAAAAAAAATATTAAATAAAAAAAAATATGACTGCTAAGAATACATTTTAAAAACCCAACACTCTGGATCCCACAAGATCCCATCCTTTTGGGAAACAAACAGTGATGTAGATTATCTTCCAGTAACCTCATGACCAACTCCATGGGTTTTGCTGGGAATTCAAGGTGATTCTTGGAGCAAACACATTATTAAACAACTGTATCATTTGAAGTAGCTTGAGTAGGATAAACAACACCAACAATCCCCAAAACAAAAACCCAAAGCATCCCAGGCCATGCAGCATGCACAGTAAACATAGCTCAGCTTTGTTTCCAAATGGCAGAGAACACCTGGCCACACTGGGCACTCGCACAGGTGCCCAGCTCTCATTAATGAGCATTTTGTCTGACAGGCTTTGCCTTGTGATCCTCACGCCACTCCAAATGCCTCCAACAAACATCTATTGAAGGCCATCCATGTGCCAGGCACCGTGGAGCTCTGCAAGCTGCCCTTGGATATATGATGAGGTCAGAGGCAAAGATGCAGGAAGCATGAGAAGCTGGTGGGTCCAATGTTCAATCACTTTTTGATTAGAAAGACTTTAAATCAGGTACTCATTTATTCATTCATCAAACATTTTCTGAGGGTCTGACATGTGTCAGGTACTGTGCTGAGGTCTGAGGATGCCAAGTGAATTCCATGTGGTCCTTGCTCTCAAGAAGGCACAGTCTGAACAGGGACTGACCTTTAGCACACTCTCAGGTAAAGAAGCAAGGTCCCTAATAATGTGAGCGCTACTATGTGGCTAAATAAAGGGTGCCTATAATAAACAGATATATGATCCACACCTGTGTGTGCACACACATGCACATGCACATGCACATGCACACGTGTGCTGGTAAATGCCCCAAATAGGTGACACTGGTTGCCTTTGGAGAGAAGAACTGGTTTTGTTTTCTTAAAACACTTATCATTCAATGCAATGGTCTTATGGATTTATTAGCTTATTTTTTATTTGTTTCTCCCAGCAGTATGTAAGTGCTTGCTCACAGCTGTATCACCAGTAACTAGAATAGTGCTTGGTACATTAGTGCCTAATAGATACATATATTTTTTTTTATATAAATGAATGAGCTGAGAGTGAGGAGGTGGGGGCAGTTAGAGTTCATAGATGGGAAGGAGTCTTCCTTTTAACCTTATGCCATTTTGTATGGCTCGAATATTTAACTTTTTACTAAGAAAAATTTCAAATACATATGAATTCAGAAACAATAGTATAATAAACTTTCATGCATCCATCACCTCCAAACAATTATCATCTCATGGCCAGTCTTGTTTCCTCACTCCCTTCACTGCCCTCTTCCTGTACCAAGATTATTTTGAAGCAAATTCCAACCATCATTTATACCTTTAAGTATTTCAATAAGTAACCATAGCTACAATACATTCCACACCTAAACAAACAAACAATAATCTATCAAAATTATCAACTATCTAGTCTGTTAAAATTTCATTTAACAATGTGCATGTATTACTATTTTCATAAAAATAATTTGGCCTGTTCACAATCTAGTGGGGATATAAGTCCATCCATCCATCCATTCATCTACCCACCCACCATCCATCTACCCGTCCATTTGTCCATCCGTCCGTCCATCCATCCATTCATCCATCCATCCATCCATTACACAAATGCATACTCTGTACCTAGTATATATAAAGTATTGTTCCACATGCTTGGAAAGGATTAGGGAATAAAAAGAGGAAAAGTCCTGTCCTCTTGGAGTTTTCACTTTAGCTGGGGGAAACAAGGGAAAAACAAACAAACCAATCACAGATATGTTAAATGTTGATTATAATACAATGTAATGTGCCGCAATAAAAGGGCACAAAATCCTTTGTCAAAAACTTGGTATGATTGACATAGGGATTCAGGATATTTTAAAAACTGAGCTATTTAAAAATTGCAGCATTTCTTGAAAACAGAACATATTGTTCCTTTTTATAACAAATAAGTAAATTAAGGCCATCAAAGTTTTGGGTTTTTTTTTTCACTTGTTTTTTTTATAGCAGCGTTTACTGGGCTGTACTATTATGAACAAAATCATGACAGCTGGAAATCAGATCACTATTTTTCAGGATCCAGGTGATCGGACATGGGTGTTTATGAAGCAGAGCTAGGGCCACTCTGACAGCAGGCTCTGCCTTCTGCTCTGCAAACAGTGCTCAGTCATTTATGTAAATCAAGTCAATGGATACAAGCTCATGTTCCCAAAGCAGGTGCGTGGAGCAAGTTGCTACAGCAGTGGGTGCTGTGGTGCATAGCGGGGATACAGGCTCGAGGTACAACAGAAACTTCCAGCAAATGATCCCTTTATTCCCTGCACAGTATCAAGGGTCTTGAGGGGGCAAATATGCTTTGTCACTTACACAGCACAGCAGAGCAGGGGAGAAAGTCCTATCCTGGCTAGTCTCCCGGGGTGGCCAAAACTGCTCTGAGTCGGGGTCTGTAGATGGCAGCTCTGAACTCCCCATTTCACATGGAGGCAAATCTGCTCTGTTTGAGTATGGTTTTTGTATACCTGAGGTGGGGAGAGGGAGCCTGCCATTGAGAGTTCCTGTTTTGATAAGCACCTAGAGCTGCTTGTTTCTGGTTTCTGGGTTTAAGGTCTGGCTGGGCCTTTTCATTAGACTTGGCATCTCCCCCAGGTTGTGGAATGACACAATAGAAAAGGAGGTGGGGGCAGTGGAAGGCCACTTAGAGTGTGTTGGTGACTCCCCCAGCGAAGGAGTGGGGGTAGGTGAGGTCTGGGTGATGGCTGCTTCACAGGTGTCTGTGACAGCCTTTTCTTCTTTGAATGGGGACACCTGCAGTTGAAACCAATCATCTCTAGATCTTGAAGTATTTTTGCCCATGAGCTATACTTTCTAGGAAAAGCAGTGTTATTGATAGGTTCTTGTAAACCCAAGAGTATTTGTGAGTAGCACTTGAAACCCTCATTGAAAGGTGATATTTTAACTGCTGAAAGGAAATGCCAGCAGTGTTAAAATAGTATTAAAACTGTAAAGGGCAAATATAATGCTTTAAAACTTTTATTCAGGAATCAAGCCACTTGCTTACCTCAAAAATTTTGAAATTTGGTTAAAAAGGGGGTATTCCAAAGACTTTAAAGTAGCAAGACTAACTCATGCATGTTCCCCAGAACATATGCATCCAAATGCTGTTGTTTCTTATGTGGTATCACCACATGTTCAGAAGTATGTAGACTCATTCCTTCAATGGGGCAGTTGTGTGCAAAATATTTTTGAAATGCCTCCTTTGTAATTGCTTCCTGAGACAGTTTCTCAGTCATGTAAGAAAACCGGCCCACTTTTGAAAGTTTAAAGTTATATATTACTTATACCAATATGTTGCAGTGAGACCCAGCTCATGGTTTTAAAAGCTACTGGAGGGAAGCGGATGTGGCTCAAGCGATTGGGCTCCCATCTACCATATAGGACGTCCAGAGTTCAATTCCTTGGGCATCCTGGTGAAAAGCAAGCTGGTCCGCATGGCAAGCTGGCCCGAGCAGAGAGCTGGCCCATGCAGAAGTGCTGGTCCGTGCAGGAGTGCTGGCCCACGCAGGAGATCTGGCGCAGCAAGATGATGCAACAAAAAGAGTTGCAGAGGAGAGACGATAAGAGATACAACAAACCAGGGAGCTGAGGTGGCACAAGAGATTGAGTGCCTCTCTCCCACTCTGGAAGGTCCCAGGATCAGTTCCTGGTGCCACCTAAAGAGAAGACAAGCAGACACAGAAGAATACACAGAGAGCAGACAGCGAGCGCAGAACAATGAAGTGGGGGATGAGGGGGAGAAATAAATAAAGAAATAATTTTTTAAAGGAAAAATAAATAAATAAAAACTACTGGAGTTTGTTGCATATCTCCTCCTTTTTCCACGGATTTTGTGTTTCTTTCGAAGCACAGGTGAAATCAGTATTCCAGCCTGTGTCTGGGTTTGGGCTGGGGGAACCAGATTGTGCATGTTGACTGAGCTGGTTATTTTTTTTCCCTCTACTAAAATGATGGCTGCCTGATTCAACTGCTGAAATCAACTGGTTGCTTGTTTGTGTGAGTAGAGCTTGACATATCGTAGACATGCCACTTTGTTAATCCCACCCTGCTTTCTTCCCCGTCCTTCTTTTTCTCTAAATCCCAACTCCGCTCAGATTTCACTTTCTTCAAGATTTGAGATCCCTCAAAAGAGGCAAGAGGATGATTCTGCAACTCTAGCAGTTTGGTATTGTTTATGAATTCCAAAAATAGATGTGGGATTATGTTTGTAAAATGGTCTGTTCCTCTGGGTGTATTAGATTGTATTATCTTCAGAAGTTTCACTTTTACTTGATTAAATTATGATTAGGGCTTTGATTGGGCCACGTCAGTAGGATGTTGAGTCCCTACCACCTTGGTGGGCGGGCACGCACAGAGAAAATGACATGGTAGAGGAACTAGTTGGAGTTTTGTATGCTGGAACCCCAGGAAATAAACACACAGGAGAAGAACACAGAGGAATAGAGATGGCTCCATAGACACAGCAGAGGCCCCAGGAAGAGAGAGAGCCTGACTTTCTACAGTTGACCATGTGGAGAGAACAGAGCAGCTGAGCGCAGAGAGGAATGAGGCCTGGGAGAGAGATGAGACTTATCCCAGCCTCCAGCTGATATTGTAAGAAGCTGGGACCATGGAGCCTTAAGAAGAAGAGTGAGGCTGAACCCTTGCAGATGTCAGCAGCCATCTTGTTCCAACACGTGGCAACAGACTTTGGTGAGGGAAGTAACTTATGCTTTATGGCCTGGTAACTAAGCTTCTACCCCAAATAAATATCCTTTATAAAATCCAACAGATTTCTGGTATTTTGCATCAGTACCCCTTTGACTGACTAATACAACAACCTAGAAGCCAATGACCTTGTTTCTTGTTCTGAGTAAGGAGCTAGATATGCTAATTGAAAAGATGGTTTAGAAGTTTGGAAGGGGAAGTGATGTTTTTTTGAAGCTGACATGGATTCACCAAGAACAGGTCTCGTCAGAACAGCATCATTCCCCTTCAACATGGTTATAGGATCACTAGATACACGGTGGCAATAGGAGTTAGGAGATCTGTGTTGTGATCTCTTTATTTTTGCAACTTTCTAACCACATTATTTGGGTCAAATCACTTGTCTTCTGTGGGCCTTAGTTGCCTCATCTATGAAACAGGGATAATTTTAGCTTCTGGAATAAGGTAAGAAATGAATGAATAATACTTTCTTCATATGGATTGGTGTGAGAATTAAAAAGACCATGACTCTTAAAAAGATTAGAATACTGTCAGGCAAATAATTCAATATATGTGAATAATGGTGAAACACAGAAAAAGACAAAAACAAACAAAAATATTCTTTAAGCTATATTAATGAAAAGGTATTGCCATGTCTTACAACAAGTAGATGAAGATGCCAGGAAATGTTAAGGTTAGATAAGGGAAAAATCTCAGTGGAGGGGGAAGCATAAAATCTGTAATCACATTTTCAGAAGTTGGCAAACTAGACTTCCAGGGCTGACCCCAGGCTGACACCTGTTTTTGTGTGGTCATTGAGCTAAGAATGGTTTTTATATCTCTAAATGGTTGAACATATTTTAAAAGAAGATGGCACATGATGGCATGTGTACAAATACGCTTACAATGGAAACAACCAAAAAATTTGACAATATGAAAGAAAATTTGAATAACTTATGGCATATCCATATGATAGAATATTATACAGTTATTAAAAATAAAGTTTTTTGAAGAAAGTTAACTCAATAGGTAAAATGCTCATGGAATAATATTGGGTGAAAGAAGAAGGAAGCATAGTTTTATATATATAATATGATCTCTGTACAATTATACATTGCTTATATCTAAATGATAAATGTAACTAAATATATATGTATATAGAAATATGCAAACACATTTATATGTGCACACCACAGGGGAAAAAAGAAGATTATATGAAATTCAAATTTCAGTGTTCATAAATAAATTTGTATTGGAACAAGTCCATTCTCATTCATTTGCATATTGTCCATGGGCTGCTTACGAACAACTACAGCAAGGTTAAGTAGCTGTGACAGAGACCATCTGGCTAGCAAAGGCTAAAATATTTACTACCTGGCCTCTTGCAGAAAAAGTTTGTTGACTCCTGTGATAGTTGAGAGCTGTCATGTGAAAAAGAGAATAGTCTTTTTTCTGTTTGCTTCAAGAATTTAACTAGAACTAATGGGTAAAAACTATAGTTTCAATTCAATGTAAAGAAGAACTTTCTAATAATCTGAGTTTTCTGAAGGTGGATTGACTGTCTTTACAGGTAGTAAGGTCCCTGTCAATAAAAATATTTAAGCTAGGCCATAAGACTGCTTATAGGAATATAGAAACATTTCAAGCACAAGATGGAGGTTGGGCCAGAAAATGTTTCAGAACTCTTCTGAATCTCTGATTTTATTATTCCAAGCTTTTTTCAATATATTTAAAGTCCCACAAAAAGCACTTGAACTCCCCAATCAAAAGACAGAGACTGATAGAATGGATAAAAAGATATGAGCCTTCTATATGCTATCTACAAGAGACTCACTTCAGCCATAAGAACATGACCAGGTTGAAAATGAAAGGTTGGGAAAAGATATTCCATGCAAATAATAACCAAAAAAGAGCTGGAGTAATGATACTAATATTGGACAAAATAGATTTAAATGCAAAACTGTTATAAAGGGTGAAGAAGGTCATTCTATATTAATGAAAGGGCCAATTTGCCAAGGAGAAATAATTATACTAAATATTTATTCACCTAACCTGAGTACCCCAAGATACATGAGGCACACACTGGCAAAACTAGAAAAGTAGATGTCTCTACAGTAATAGTTGGAGACTTCATATATCACTTTTAGTATTAGAACATTTGGACAGAGAATAAATAGAAAAATACAGAGCTTGAATAATATGATAAATGAATTAGACCTAACAGACATTTATAAAGCATTATACCGCAAAACAGCAGGATATACATTCTTTTCAAGCACTCATGGATCCTTCTCCAGGATAGTCCATATGTTAGGTCACAAGACAGGACTCAATAAACTTAAAAATATTGAAATTATACAAAACACTTTCTCTGATCATAAAGGAATAAAGCTGGAAATCAATAATGGATGGAAAAATAGAAAATTCATAAATATATGGAGATTAAACAACACACTCTTAAATAATCAGTGGGTCAAAGAGTAAATTGCAAGAGAATTCAGTAAATATCTTGAGATGAATGAAAGTGAGAAAACAACATATCAAAACCTGTGGGATACTGCAAAGGCAGTGCTGATAGGGGAATTTATAAACTTCAATGCTTACATCAAAAAAGAAGAAAGAGTTAAAATTGGAGATCTAACTGCACACCTGGAGGAACTAGAAGAAGAACAGCAAACTAATCCCAAACCAAGCCAAAGGAAAGAAATAGTAAAGATCATAGCAGAAATAAATGAAATCGAGAACAAAACAAAACAAAACAGTAGAAAGAATCAACAAAACCAAAATTTGGTTCTTTGAGAAGATCAACAAAATCGACAAATGCTTAGCTAGACTGACAAAGAAAAAAAAAGAGAAGATGCAAGTAAATAAAATCAGAAATGAGATGGAGGACATTACCACTGACACTGCAGAAATAAGAGAGATCATACAAGGATACTATGAACAACTGTATGCCCAAAAACTAGATGATGTAGGTGAGATGGACAAATGCCTAGAAACACACAAATAACGTACACTAACCCTAGAAAAAAAACAGATGACTTTAACAAACCAATCACAAGTAAAGAGATTGAAAAAGTCATCAAAAACTTTCCAAAGGGGAGCGGATGTGGCTCAAGTGGTTGAGTGCCTGCCTCCCACATGGGAGGTCCCAGGTTTGGTTCCTGGTGCCTCCTGATAAAACAAAAACAAACAACAAGCAAACAAATGAGAAAAACAACTCAGGGGAGCCAATGTGACTCAGTGGTTGAACACCAGCTTCCCACATAGGAGGTCCCGGCTTCAATCCCCAACCTCCGGTTCCTAAAAAAAAACCTCCCAAAGATGAAAAGCCCAGGTCCAAATGTCTTCACAGGTGAATTCTACTAATCATTCAAAGATGATCTAATGCCAATCTTGCTCAATCTCTTCCAAAAAAATTGAACAGGAAAGAACACTACAAAACTCATTCTGAGGCCAACATTACCCTAATACCAAAACCAGATAAAGATACTATGAAAAAACAAAATGACAGACAAATATCTCTAATGTATATAGTTGCAAACCAAATTCAAAAGTATATTAAAATAATTATATACCACGATTAAGTGGGTCTTATCCCAGGTATGCAAGGGTGGTTCAACACAAGAAAATCAATTAGTGTAATGAACCACACTGATAAATTGAAGAAGAAAAATCATATGATCCTCTCGATTGATGCAGAAAAGGCATTTGACAAAATACGGCATCTTTTCTTGATAAAAACTCTCCAAAAGATAGGCATAGAAGGAAGCTTTCTCAATATGGTAAGGTGCATATATGAAAAATCTACAGCTAGCATAGTACTCAACAGTGAAAAACGGAACTCTTTCCCGAGCTTATGGAACAAGAAAAGGTTGCCCATTCTCAACACGGTTATTCAATATTACACTAGAACTTCTAGCTAGAGCAAGTAGGCTAGATAAAGAAATAAAAGGCACCCAAATAGGAAAGGAAGATGTAGAACTTTCCCTATTTACTGATGATATTATCCCATATGTAGAAAATCCCAAAAAATCCACAACAAAGCTCCTAGAACTAATAGACACATTCAGCAAAGTGGTTGGATACAAGAAGAATACGTAAAAATCAATAGCATTTCTATACATTATTGATGCACAGTCTGAGGAGGAAATCAGAAAAAAACATCCATTTATAATAGTGACTAAAAGAATCAAATATTTAGGAATAAACTTAATCAAGGACATAAAGGAATTGTATTCAGAAAACAACAAAACATTGCTAAAGGAAACCAAAGAAGACAAATAAATAGAAGGACATTCTGTGTTCATAGACTGGAAGACTAAATATTGTTAAGATGTCACTTCTACCCAAACTGATTTACATATCCAATGTGATCCAAATAAAAATCTCAACAGCCTTTTTTTTTTTTTTCAGAAATGGAAAAGCCAATTATCAAATTTATCTGAAAGGGTAAGTGTCTTTGAATAGCCAAAAATATCTTTAAAAAGAAGAGCAAAGTTGGAGGACTCTCACTTCCTGACTTTCAAGCATATTACTTATGCTGTAGTGGTAAAAACAGCATGATACTGACATAAAGATAGACCGATTGGCCAATGGGTGAACTGAGAACTCAGAAATAGACCCTCACATCTTCAGTCAAGTGATTTTTGACAAACTTGTTAAGTCTTCCCAGCTGGGCCAGAACTGTCTATTCAACAGATGGTCCTGGGAGAACTGGATATCCATATCCAAAAGAAAGAAAGAGTACTCCTATCTCACAACTTATACAAAAATTAACTCAAAACACATCAAGGACCTAAATATAAAAGCGACAACCATAAAACTTCTAGAAGGAAATGTAGGGAAACATCTTCAAGACTTGGTAGTAGGTTGTAGTTTCTTAAACCTTATACTCTAAGCACGAGCAATAAAGAAAAAATAAATAAATGGGATCTCTTCAAAATTAGACACTTTTGCACCTCAAAAGACTTTGTCAAAAGGGTGAAAAGGCAGCTGACTCAATGGGAGAAAATATTTGGAAATCACATATTTGATAAGGGTTTAATATCCATGATATATAAAGAGATCATACAACTCAACAATAAGAAGACATACTACCCAATTAAAAAATGGACAAAAGGCTTGAATAAACAATTGTCCAAAGAAGAAATAGCAATGGTGAAAAACCACGTGAAAAAGTCTTGAACATCACTAGCGTTCCGGGAAATGCAAATCAAAACTGTCAGATATCATTTCACACCTGTTAGACTGGCCACTATTAACAAAACAGAAAACTACAAGTGCTGGAGAGGATGTGGAGAGATAGGAATGCTTATTCACTGTTGGTGGGAATGTAGAATGGTACAGTTACTGTGGAAATCTGTTTGGCGGTTCCTAAGTAAGTTAAATATAGACTTGCCATGCGAGCCTGCAATACCACTACTTGGTATATACCCAGAAGAACTGAGAGCAGTGACATGGACAGACATCAGCACATCAATGTTCATAGTGGTGTTATTCATGGTTGCCAAAAGATGGAAACAGCCCAGGGGTCCATCAACTGATGAATGGATAAATGAACTGTGGTGTATACACATGATGGAATATTATGCAGATGTAAGAAGAAATGAAGTTGTGAAGCATATGACAAGGTAAGTGAACTTGGGGCACATTATGTTGAGTGAAGCAAGCCAGACACAAAAGGACAAATACTGTATGATTGCACTATTATGAACTAAATATGTATGTAAACTCATAGAGTTAATAATTAGAATATAGATCGCCAGAAAATAGAATGAGAGTAGAGAATGGAAAGCTGAGGGTTAATCTGCGCAGAATTGGTAATAAGGTTGTTTTTCAATCTTTGCAAATGAATGGAAATGGTGAGAGCACATCATGGTGTTTGTGACTAGCAAAGTTATTATATGGGTATGACAGTGGTTGAAAGGGAAAGCATAAGGACATGTATATTATTAGCACTGCTAAAAAATGTAACGCGGCACTATATAACAGTGAAACCTGATGTGAAATACGAATATGGGTAATACTGCATATATAAGACTATTTCTACAAAATATAAACCCACATAAACTAGAGAGACGGAAACAGAATAGCAGCTATGTACGGCAAAGGAAGCATAGAGAGATTGACAAGTGATGAGTTTTTGTTGTTGTTGTTTATTATTAGTTTATTTATTTATTATTATTATTGGAATAATGAAAATGATCTAATAATGATGAAGTGATGAATGCACAACTATGTGATTATACCAACTACCATTGATTGTACCCTTTGGATAGATTTATGATTTATTAATACATATCAATAAAACCAATTTGTTAAAAAAATCACAATTTAAAATCTGATTGTATACTTTATTATTATTATTAGCTTGCTAATTACTACTTCCAATTTGGACTATCACCTTCCCTGGGAAACCCTCCCTGATCCCATGAGACTATGCTCCCTTATTATCCTGTGATTAGGGATTATATTATTATTACTTCTCATGCAGTATATGGAAACTCCCTGATTGTTGCAGCACATCAGTTGCTCACTGGAAAATGGCATTTCCCCCCAACATAACAATACAAATTCCCTGCAGCCAAGACCAGTTTCTTTTTCACTGTTGTATCTCCAGCACCTAGCACAGAGCCTTGCAGATAACGGCAGCTCACATTTCTCGAGAGTTTGCTATGGGCCAGGGATTGTCAATAGCCTTTTACTTGGAAGAGCTCTTTTAATTTTTGCAGGTATTGTATGAGATGGAGCATGAATCCCATTTTACAAATAAGGAAAAGGCAGAGAGGGTGAGTAACTTGCCCAAGATTTCATAGCTTGTAAGTGGCAGAGCTAGTATTTGAATCCTGGCCATCTGGATCCAGTCTGTGCTTTTTAACGGCTACATTTCTTGTATAATAAACAAATTGATGTATTTTACCCATGATCTGAGGGTAGGGATCATCACTTATACTCCTTTTGCTTTCCGACACAGTCTAGTGCAGAAGTGAGAGCATAAGAATATGGGATAGTAGAGGACCAGGACTTTGACCTGGAGCAAAGGGCTCTGAGCCCTGGGCCTCCAACCGTCTCAGACCTTTGGACACCATTATAACACTTGATGGGCGCCTGGGATGACTCAGGTCTTAGCTTTCTGAGGGGGCAATGGCTTCACGAAAGAAAGATGTTAAATAAACATACACCCAAAATTTTCCCTGTGATGTTAGGTGGGTTTGGGAGTCCAGCTGAAGTCCAATCACTGGCTCGAAGTTGAGATCCCCAGTCTACATAACCTCCAAGTGAAGAAGTAGTTGATGTTCCATCACTGCATTTCATTTCTGGATGAATCGTGCCCTTTGTTCCTCAGTTTTTTTCACAATGGCCGAGGATGACTAGCTACTTCATGTGGGAGATTGAACCAGATCGCCCATGGAACACACATCCTCCAAGGCAGAAAGTCTCAGGCCTTTTTAAATTATTCTAATACTTACAGTTCACAAATCTGTCATTCAGGACAATATTTGTTGCCTAAAAGACCTTCCTTCTACAATTGCAATAACTGAGAGATGGTGTGACTGGTTTATTTTTCAAAAAATTGTCTTTTTGCCCGATTTTTCCATCCTCACATGTTCTTTCTCATTTTTAAGCTGAAGCTTGGCATTTAAGAAGGTCAAGAATCACTCAAATCTTGGTTGATCTTCAGATATTGGGTGGATTTGTGTGGCTGTTTGTAAATAAAGTCATTTGTCCAGAGAGAACTTTCTGTTCTGGAAGAATTAGGCTTGACATGAATCACCTGGCAAGTGACTTCATCATAAATGATAAAGCAATATGATTCTGTTCTCAATGATAGTTTTAGACAGTGGCTTCCACTAATTACACAAGCACTACATGGATGGCAAATTATTTTTTAAAATGTTTTCCTTTATATCAGGGGCAGAAACTATGGTCCATGGGCCAAATCTGGCTGTTTCCTGTTTCTGTAAATAAAATTTTATTGGGATCTAGACACACTCATTCATTTATGTATTGTCTATGGCTACTGTGATGGTTAAATTGATATGTCATTTTGACCAGGTTGTAGTGTCCAGTTGTTTGGTCAAGCAAGCACTGACTTGATTGTTACTGTGAGGACATTTCATGGATTTAAATCATTTGTCAGTTGATTGCATCTATGGCTGATTACATCTGAAAATCAGCAAAGGAGATTGCCATCCTACTTCCATCTCTACTTCAGGCAACCAGCTTTTCCTTGGGAATTCATGAAAACCTTCATGGAAATTCCAAAGTTTTGGCCTGCCCTACAAAATTTGGACTTGCCAATCCCCACAGTTGTGTGAGTCAATTCCCATAAAAAATCTCAAAATATCTGCATACATACATATCATGTCAGTTATGTTTAACTGGAAACCCTCACTAATAAAGCTACTTTTTAGAAATATTTTTTATTTTAAAATACTTTCAAACTTACAGGACAGTTGAAAAAAATAATACAAACCGCCACACAGAGAAAGTCAACATAACCCTACACCCCAGATCCACCAAATTTAACGTTTTGTCACATTTATCATATCGTTCTATCTATAGATCAATCCATCTATCTAATCTATCTATCTATCTATCTATCTATCTATCTATCTATCTATCTATCTATCTATCTATCTACCTACCTATTTTTTAGCCAATTTTCTGAACCCTTGAGTGTAGGTTGTATTCATCATTCTCTTTGAAAACTTCATACTTCCATGTACCTTTCCTAAGAGCAAAGGTATTCACTCATTTAACCACCTCAAGTGCAGTTATTGAGTTCAAGAATATAAAGTTTAGTCTATATTCCAATTTTTTCATATGTCCCAGTAATGTCCCTTGAGCCTTTTCTCCTCTCTTTCTGGATCCCATCCAGGATTATGTCCTACATTTGTCATTGTCTGTTTAGTTCCTCTTTCTCTCTTCCCTCCCTCCTTCCTTCCATCCTTCCTTTTTTAGTTGTGGGAACATATATACAATATAAACTTCCCTTTCTCAACTCCTCCCAAGCATACCAGTCAATGGGATTAATCACATTGACAATATTGTGCTACCTTCACCATCTTCCATTACTAAAACTTTCCCACCTCCCCAAACAGAATCTTTATACCCATTATAGCTCCCTATTCCTTCTACTCCCCATCCCTGACGACCAGTACTCTAATTTCTTTCTCTATGAGTTTGCATATTCTCTGATGTTTTCTTTGTAGTTACCATGGGGCTTATATTTAACATCCTAAATCTGTAACAATCTCATTTGCCTTGATACCAACTTAACTTCAATGGTATACACAAACTATGTTCCTCTACTCCTCTGTCCCCCCACCTTTATGTTATTATTGTCGTAAATTACATGTTTATATATTGAGTCCCAAGCCATTGTTTTATCATTACATTTTTTGCATTTGCTGTAGGAAGTTAAAAGTGGAGTGAAAAATAAAAAATACAATAGTCCTGGACTTTATATTTATCTGTACCATTACCCTCATCAGAGATCTTTATTTCTTTATGAAGTTTTGATTTATTTTCTGTTGTCCTTTCTTTTCAACCTGCAGAATTGCCTTTAGCATCTCTTGTTACCACCTAGAAGGGACAAACTCCCTCAGCTTTTGCATCTCTGAGAGTGTCTAAATCTCTCCCTCATTTTTAAAAGAGGTTTTACTGGATATAGAATTCTTGACTGGAAATTATTTGCTTTTGGAACTTTAAATATGTCATGCCACTGCCTTCTTGCCTCCATGTTTTCCAAAGAGAAACTCCCTTGTATGTGATGCATTGTTTCTCTCTTGCAGCTACCAAAATTCTCTCTTCATCTTTGGCATTTGACAGTTTGATTATAATATGCTGCAGTATGGGTTTATTTGGGTTTGTCTTGTTTAGATAAACTCACTTTGACTGTCTTGGATGTGTATATTCATGTTTTTCATTAAGTTCGGAAGTTTTCAGCCATTATGTTTTTGAATATTCTCTCTGCCTCTTTCTTTCTTCTCCTTCTAGGACATCCACAACGTGTATATTGTTATGCTTGATGGTGTCCCATGGATTCCTCAGGCTCTGTTCACTTTTCTTCATTCTTTTTACTTTCTGCTCCTCATTTTGAATGATTTCAATAGTCTTATCTTCAAGTTCACTGATTTTACTTTTTTGCCAGCTCCCATCTGCTGTTGAGCCCTTCTATAGAATTTTTAATTTCTCTAATTGTGGTCTTGAGCTCTGCTTGGTTCCTTTTCATAATTTCCATCCTTTATTGATATTCTCTTTATGTTCTTTTATTGTTTTCTTGATTTCCTTTCGTCCTTTTTTTCATGTTTTCCTTTAGCTCTTTGAGCATAGTTAGGACCATTTTTTTAAAAAATTCTTTTTTTTCTGGAATTTCTTCATTCTAGTCTTCCTCATTGATGGTTTCTAATGCTTTAATCTTCTCCTTTGCCTGGGCCCTTTCTTCCTGTTTCTTTGTATGTTTTGTAATCTTTTGTTAAAACCTAGACATTTTGATATTTTAATGTGTTATCACTGAACTTTAGACTCTGAGGCATCTCTTCCTTAAGCTTTTATCCAGCTGGTGTTACAGAGCTTTCCTTGAATGCCAGGAGCTAACAACAACAATAACAAAGTCAAAGAAGGAGGTAAAAAAGAAACAGCTTTCCCAATCTTTGCAGATTGACCTGTGTGAATGTTCTCCTCAGGACTATTCATGCAATGAATTTAGAGAATAGCTCCAGGCCAAAGCCTAGGGGCCACACTTTTACTTTCTGCACATGACTTTTGTCTGGGGTATGTGTGGATGGCCCTGGGAATTCCACTGTTCACGCAGTTCCCAATGCCCCCTCTTGCCTAGGAAAGAGTTTCCTCACAGTCATGGACGCTGCTCTGTATGTACTACAGCCAACAATCCCTTGCCCCAGGCAGCATGACTTGACTGCTTTCCCACAGTGTTCTGTAGGAGAACTCTGTGAACTGCCATCTACACCCAGGACACGTTCTGGGACGGCGAGTCCCTCAGGCCACCCAGACAGAATGGGCCAGACATACATGCTGCCTGTATATACATGAAGGTTACTCTGCTGCCTCTGGAACGGGGATCAGGGATCACGCTAGGAGTGCAGGTTGGTTCCATACCAAGCCAGTGAGGGTGTCTTGAGATCCTACCACTTTTAAGTAGACTTTTTCTTGATTTGACACTGGTCTTGATACTACAGTCCTTTCACTGTTTTTTGGACCTTTGAGAAAGAACTTTTTGCCAGTTCTTGCTGTTTGTTCAAAGTTTTTATGTGGGAACAGAGCCCTGAGTCATCTCCCTCCATCATCTTGGTAGGGACAGGCCTGTCTAAGGCTACTTTTGCATCATAGCAGCAGAGCTGAGCAGTTACAACAGAGACTGCTTGGCCTACAAAGCTAAAATATTTACAATCTTATCTTTTACAGAAAATGTTTGCCAGTCCCTACTCAATTTTAAAGTAACATGAACTGCTATAAAATCATGAAAAGAGAAATAAAGAGCTTCCTTTAAAAAAAATAATCTATGAATCATGGAGAAATTAATTTTTATTAGATAGAGATCAGCAAAGATTTTCAGTCAATCAGGAAAGCCTACAGACTTTAACTGAAAATCCTTCCATCCAAGTACATTTATTTGCAGTAATTAACGCAATATATTCTGAATAGTTGAGAACAAAGTATAAAGTCCAACTTGAAAATCTTTCAAAGGATTTTTTATTCATGCATTAACTGCAAAAGCATGCCCAATACCCAGCATGTATTCCCACATACACATTGTTAGTTATGCTTACATTTTTTGGTAGAGAACAGCAGTCAAATTAATTTTACCTCCATGTTTTCATTATTGATGTTCATGAATTTTAAAAACAAAGTCCTTATAACGTAAGCAATAATCACACAAACATTTATATTTGACTTTGTCCCTTACAAATATACTTTGAATGAAACACTTATGAGAAGAGGTTTGAAAGTGGAATCTTCCTGGAATAGTCCCTTACTTTAGCTTTTTACCCTGTTTTTGGTTAATCTCAGTAATTAGTTTGCTATTCTTATAGCCCAACAAGTCAATTTCTCAAATATTTCACTTTTAATTGGTTCTAAAATTACTCATTCTTGAGAAAACCTAACCTTTTAAAAGACTAGGTAGGTGAGCTTGTGGTTTGAAATAGTGAGCAAAATGAATATAGCATTTGCTTTTGGTGTTTCATACGGGAGACGATGCTTAGCAACTTCTAGACCAAATGCCATGATCAATTAACTATATATCAATTTCTTTCAACTCTATTTCATTGCTGTCCATATCAGCACTGAAGTACTTTTTAAACTTTGGGAGGAGTTTCAAGCAGTTCCCTATATATACATATTTTCTGAACCAAAATTGGGATATAATCCCCGAAGATGGCAGATAATGATGTTGGATCCTTATATTCAAAACCAGGGATGCAATGGGAAATGACCTACATACTTCTCTTAAACCACATTTTTCTTAAATTGACCTTAACGACCAAAATATTCTGGGGATGCATTTGCTCCTGTACAATAAATTAAGTCAGATGCTCCTTGTCATTAATTTATTGAATTGGCAGAGTGACTTTTATTTCTTTTAAATAAGCGTCATTCTATTACCTAGCATGATTAATGTAAAACACAGAAAATATTGAGTGGTATAATTAATATAATTACAGCCATGCTGTAGATCCTTTTCTTTTGGATTCCTGCTGTTCTAAAAGTGTAACCACGATGCACAGAGTTCACCATATTGGTGTGATAGAGCCTTTGGGCAGAAGTCCAGCTAGTCTTCCACAGGAGGGATAATTAAGAGACAGTGGTACAGAAATGCATGTTGTAGCACTTACTAATACTCCAGTGTGTTGACCTTGCAGCTCCAAGCAACTTAGAAACTGGCTTGGTGCACGACATTACAATTCCTCTATGTTCTAAAGGGAGTCACAGATAAAATTCTTTGGGTTTTACACCATTTCAGGGAGGTAAAATACCTAGTTGGGGGAAAACTGCACTTTCTTTGGAGACCTGCTAAGATACTGGAATTTCAGGTGCTTCAAAAATGCAGGGCACAAAGAGGAATCTGAAGTGCTGCCAGAAGGAAGAAATTTATATTTTGTACAAAACTTTACCATCACAGGCAGGCGGAAAAGAAAAGAAGCAGGAAATATAGCTTATTGTTTTAGCTGACTATTTCCTTGTGGCCCTCTTTGTAGTACGTTTCTCAATCATATATAACTTTTTAATCAAAAGGTTAAGGGAGAGAAGAGGCATGTGGGCTTGGCATTAGAAGTAGCCTGCTGTCCAAAGTAGAAGAGGGGACTCATTCAAGAAATTTACAGCAATTTTGGCAACTGAAGGAATCTGCTTGTCATACAACTGGGATGTGAAAACCTAGGAAGTATACAGAGAGATCCCAAAATCAATGAATGAAATAATGCCCTGCTAAAAACAACACTTTTTGTTCGAGAACATCAACCGTCTTCAACTTTGAGTTGAATGCAGTCTGTGTGTATGGGTGTGTGTCTAAGCAATAGTGAAACCAGTCGTTTTTCCTTGTGGAGATTATTTGGGGATTGGTTGAATGGAAATAAATAATGTTTCCCATGTAGAAACGCACCGTGGGTGCTTCCTTTTCAAAATATTGATTTCCTTTTATTCCATTCAAATGGAAGAACTGCAAGGAGTAGAAAGAGGAGGGCACAGTCTCCTTATGAATACTAATAAGGAAATCAAGGGGGACAGTGGCACTTCAAGTTTCATCTTTCCATTTCCTAGAGGCGCAAACTCTGCAAGTTGTCACCTTGGTGTATTCAGTGGCTTTTGAAGCACTAGACTTCTCCAGAGAATGTCAGCCCCAGCCCTGGGCAGTTTTGACAAACAGAGTATATATTGATACATGATAAAGTATGCTAGAAATCACCCCAGTGCTAAAGGCTACTATAGTTTTAATATCATCATTTGAATTAACAAGCATTCTGTGGAGAAATAATGAGCTTTCATTATTCAGAACATCATCCTTACCCGGGGAACTCAGAAACCATTAGCTCTTGAGAACTTAATGAAAAGATGATAAAGAATGTTTTAGATAAAAGTTTGAACGGGTACACTTGGTAACTGAGGTAAAATATTAATGTTTGCTCAGATGATGGATTAGGGTTGCTGAGCTCTGCTTGCTGAAGAGATGGAAACCAGGCAGGTGTGAGGTCCCCTTGCACCTGTGGGCGAGCTGAATGGCCCAATGGACAGCGCTAGCTGTCAGTCTCTGGTAAGCTGTGCTCCAAAGAGCTCACAGCATGGTAAGTTTCTTTTAGACTTTCAGACAAGCAGAAATGAAGGTAGATGGCACAAAGAGGGAATGTAGAAAGGTAAAATATGATCAACAGGTATTGATTCAATTCTGAATATACATATTCAGAATTGGCATCTCAAATCATTTTTTACAGTCTCTACTGTATACAGTAAAAATAAAAAACACAAGTGTATATCACAAATATTTTATTTTTCTTCCCTTAGCCTGGCCAAAAACTAGGAAATTTTAAGTTACCAGTCCAGTTTTTAAATTTTATAATATAAAATGACATTTGGAAGGGAAAGAAAAAAAGAAGTAAAAAACAAGCAAAATGAGAATACATCTTCAGGGCTTGGAGGCTCACATGAACCATCTGTAAACTGATAGATGGAACTTGACCACACATAGACATAAAATAAAAGTGACATTTGCTCATCGTGAAACATTAGGAAAATATAAAAAGAAGATAGCAAAATTTTTTTTTACCCGGAGGTCCCGGGGATTGAACCCAGGTCCCTCCATATGGGAGGCGGACGCCCAACTGTTTGAGCCACATCCATCCCTGCAAAATATTATTCACAGTTATTTTTAATTTTAGCCCTTTGCAGTATGTGCATCATTCACATAGCAATGATCATATGGTGTGGCAGGTTGAATTATGTACCCTGATTTTGACATGTTCTTAATTTTAATGCACAACCCTGTGGGTGTGAAACCATTTATATAGGACCTTTTAAAGAGATTATTTTTAGTTAAGGTGTGGCTTAACTGAATAAGATTGTTTTTTTTTTTTTTTTCTTCCATTTCATTTTTTTTTTATTAGAGAAGTTGTAGGTTTACAGAAAAAAGCATGCATAAAATACATAGTTCCCATATACTTCCCTCTTATTAACACTTATTCATGAAGAAACATTTTAATAATTTTACTATTAACTATAGTGCATCATTTACAATAGCGTTCACTGTTTGGGTTGTACAGCATATATTTTTCTTTTTTTAAGTTTTTATTTTAGTAACATATACACAACCGAAAATCTCCCCCTTTTAACCACATTTCAAATATATAATTCTGTGCTGTTAATTAAGTTCAGTGTTGTGATGAGGTTGGGTTTTAATCTGATTTCTGGAGTTCTTTATAAGCGGAAGAAATCCAGACATAAAGAGAGGAAATCATGGGGGGTGGAGCCAGAAGCTGGAAGTCAGTGGGAACCAGGAAAAGAAAGGAGAGGATATCCTGTGAAAGAAAAGCAAAGGAACCTGGGGATTACCAGCCGGCCAGAACACTTCCAATCCAGGTAGGAAGCAAGCCTTCTAGCCTCTGAAACCTTGAACCAATGCATTCTTGCATTTAAGCCAAGCCATTGAATGGCATTTGTCATAGCAGTCTGGGAACCCGAGACATAGGCATATGCAGAATTACATGTATTGTGATTTTTAGAGCATTTTTCTGATTATAAAAATAATACATGATGATTGCTTAAAATTTGAAAATTCTGGATATGTTTAAACTTTGGTGTCCATGAGAATCACCCTGGAGTGCTTTTTAAAAGCATAGCTTCCTGGACGCTGCCTCAGAGCTACTGAATAAAATATCTAACCAAAAGGCAGACACTGGAGTAGGTTGGAGTCTTGACTCTACCACTTGACAGTCTGTGGCCTTGAGCAAATTATTTTACCTCTTTATGCCATGGTTCTCTCATTTGTAAATTAAAGATGAAAAAAGTATATACTTCAGGGCTGTTATGAGGATTAAATGGGATAATGCCCATAACGTACATACAATGTAGGTTGGCGTCTAGTGTGAAATAAAATGGTGGTGATTGATAATATTATTATTATTAATATTACTTCTATTGTTCTTATCTGCAGTTACAAGGTCTCCAGATGACTCTAATGGACCATTTGAATGTGATAGATTTGATAAATTGGTGCTCAGTATCCTTTCCAACCTTTTCCTATGTGCTTTCCTATATATTTCCCAGAATCTCTTGTATTTAAGGTTCTCTTTACAGTTTAGCTTCCCCAAATTAGAGGAAACTGAAGCACTCAAGTGAGATTGGGAAGGTGGAAGGAGACAGAGGCTATGTTTCTGCTGCTTAATTTTACCAGCAAGCATGAATGGGAAGGAAATTGGTTTTTCTGCTATAGCATTGTAGAAGTCTTAGAAGCTGCAGTATGGCAGAATTGGGGGAAGGCAGGGGGCTGGGGATCTATTTTGCTGGTACAGATCAGAATGGGCTATTAGATTGGACAATTTTGATGTGATGAGGTGTCAGAACTGGCAGCTTCCCCTTTTGGCAAGAGACTCCCTGGTCCCAGCAGAAGCTTTGTGGCTGGATTTTGTGACTTTGGGAGCCTTCCCGACAGTTCAGTAACGCCTTTAAAACTTGCAATAAACCTGCTTCTGTTAAACTCGATAGAATGGATTCTGTTCTTTGCCGTTGAAACTTGACAAATACCATTGAATATACTGTTTTAAAATCATAATTAAATAGAAATATTCAGAAGTCTTAGAAGGAAGATGATGATAGAACATGATAAAATATATCATGGGACAGTTTATTGGTCTTTACTAATCATATAAAACCATAACTTAGGTTTCACAATATGCATTTTAAGATGCAGAAAAAAAAATCAACACCCAAAAAACTTGGCAATAAAATGGCCTTTATGTTGGACTCAGCAGTTCTGCTTTTGTGGAGGGCAAAAAAAGCACTATTTGTATCAGCCATGTGAAAAGTTCGGTCATTGTTAGTAAATGCTGGCACAGAACAGCATTATTTCAAGTTTAAAGTGGTCATCAAAGAAATCAAGAATTTAGAATAGTGGGTGAAGGAAGTGGCTTAAGAAGCATTTCTGATGCTGAGAAATTAACAGCATCAGAAGCAGAAAAGGAGCTGTTGGGTGAATCACCGCAGGGAAAACCTTTGTACCTTGGCTGCAGAATCAATTTGAAAACAACATTCATGGCTAATGATTTTTCCTGTATCTTTAAAATGTATATTGAAAAACCTAAGTTATGGTTTTGTTTAATTAGCAAAGACCAGTAAACTGGCCTATGACAGATGGTTCTTTCTGTTGCCTACCACCCATCAAATAAAACTTGGCTGCAGTATAGATTCTAGGATCACTTTTTTTCACTCTCAAAATTCTGTAAACAATGTTCCACTGTATTCTGGCATTTAGGGCTGCGGGGACAAGTCTGAAGATGGCCTGGTTTTTAATTCCATTGCAGATAATTTTTCTGCCCCTACATTTGCTGCATCCATTTAGAGAATGTAACTGAAAAAGAAAACAAAACAAAATAAAACAAAACAAAAAGGTCCAGGCAGGTGAGAAGGCTAGCAGAGGTACATTGCATGCTGGGATGTGTAGTCACAAAAGGTACAGTGCATGCTGGGAAATGGGGTTTTTCGTGGGCTTCATCAGGTCTGAACAGCATATCTAGTACTATACTTTGGGGGTGGAATAAGATTCTTTCTGTGTGTGACAAGATTTATTCTGTTTTTGAGAATGCGAAAGCAGAAAATTCAAACAGGAGGCTTATGGAAAAAATGGGGAGTGGTGGTAGCTGAACTGTCTTCCCCGTGGCTTTGGGGACTGAGGTGGGGCAATTCTGCTCAGTGTCCTGAGGCAAAACATAGAGAAGCTATTGATTGTTTAGTCTCAAATCTGCTCCACTGTACTTATAAATGTCATCTTCTTCCAGAGTCTAGGAACCGATTGTCTATTGATCTAAGATTTCAACATTATTACAATTGTTGTCTTTATTTGCTTTATATACACATATTTATATATAAAGGTGGAGGCTGGTAAAGGCTGTGTCAGCTACTGATAGGAGATGCTATTTTTATTTTTAAATTATGAAGGATTTTAAATAAATAAAAATTATAGGGAATAATATGATGAACAGCAAGATACTCACCTCCCAGCTTAAAAAATAAACGGTTATAACATTAAAGCACCACCTTCTTGCCCTGTTACCCCTCTCTTCCCAATTGAGATCATCACATTTTATATCTATCTATCTATCTATCTATCTATCTATCTATCTATCTATCTATATAAAGATTTATTTATTTATTTACTTTTTATACATTTTAAACACCTCCCTCCTGGTTTTTGCTGTTTTTGTGTCTATTCGTTGGGCAATTATCTGCATCTGTTTCCTGTCCTCTCCTCTCATCCTTTTCCTCCTGTTTTCACTGGGATTCGATCCTGGGAACCTCTCATGTGGGAGAGAAGCATTCTGCCACCTGCGCCACCTCAGTTCCTGGTTTTTCGGTGCATCTAGTCTTGGCTCTCCCCTGCATCTCTCTCCTGTTACATCATCATCTTGCTGTGTCGTTAGGTGGGGCCTGGGTAGCACACCTTTTATATTTTTCTTTTATTTTACTGGGAGGTCCCGGGGATCGAACCCAGGTCCCTCCATATGGGAAACGGATGCCCAACCATTTGAGCCACATCCACCCCCCATTATATTTTTATAATATATGCATGTGTTTTCAATATAGTGGTCTTCTGCATGTATTATAATCTTCATATAAATGTTATTGAATTACACTTGTCCTTCTGTTACTTGCTTTTTGCTCTCAACACTGTGTTTTGGGGATATATTGATACAGATCTCTATCTCTATTCTATCTCTCTCTTTCTCTCTTCCTCTCTCTTTCTATCTCTCTCTTTCTCTTCCTTTTCCTCTTCTTCCTCTTCCTCTTCCTCTTTCTCTCTTCCTCTCTCTCTCTCTCTCTGTCTCTCTCTATCTCTATCTCTAATCTGTATCTATATGCATATCCATATCCATATCCATATCCATGGCCATGGCTATCTATATTACCTCTATACAGTTTGTATATTTTAACTGCCATTTTAAATTTCTTATGAAGACACCATTATACCCTCAATGGGCCATTAGCCTGCTTTCAGTTTTTCATTATTTAGCAATGCTATGAACATTCTTGATGATGTCTCCTTGAGCACATGGACAAGCGTTTTCAGGGTATGGAGTTGTTGAGTCATAGGTCACGAGTAGCTTCAAATTTACTACATACAGCCCCAACTTTTCTCCAAATGGCATATACCAATTTCTGCTCATATTGGCTGTGTATGAGTGTTCCTATCACTTCATATATTTGCCAACACAATGTGTTGTCAGAATTGGAAAGTTTTCTTCAATCTGATGGATGTGAAATCTCATGGCTTTTATCTGCATCTCTGAAATTATAGTGAGGTTGAATATCTTTTCATGTTTTTGACCATTTGAATTTCCTTTTTGATGAATTCTCTGTTCATGAACTTTACCTATTTTTATGTTGGGCTGCTTGGCTATTCTTATTGATTTGTAGGTGTTCTTTATATATTCTAGATATGAGGTCTTTTGGGTTATATACATCATTTTTAAAAACAAATCAATTTTATTGGTACATATTAATAAAGCATACAATTCATCCAAAGTGTACAATCAATGGTATTTGGTATAATCACAAAGTTGTGCATTCATTACTTCAATCATTATTACAGCATTTTCATGATTTCAATAATAATAATATACAAAAAACAGACAAACAAGAAAATTCTTCACCTCTCAATCTGTATCTCCCCTGCTGTACATAACGGCTATTTCTGGCCATTCTTGCACAATTATTTATTTATTTATTAAGCATTTTTATTGAGATATATTTACATACCATACCATCTATCTAAAGTGTATAATCAATGCCTTTTAGTATAATCACAATGTTGTGCATTTATTATCACAAAAACTTTAGAATTATTTCGTTACTCCAAAAAAAACCTCTGCATCCCTTAGCATGCCTTCCCTAGCCCTACATAGCCACTAATCAAAGTTCATCTTTATAAATTGATTTACATTTACATTTTATATAAATGGAGTCATATACTATGTTAATATATTTAGTTAATAGTAATGCAATCATACAGTATTTGTCCTTTTGTGTCTGGCTTGCTTCACTCAACATAATGTCCTCCGGGTTCATCCACCTTGTCATATGCTTTACGACTTCATTTCTTTTTATAGTTGCATAATATTCCATTGTGTGCATATACCACAATTTGTTTATCCATTCATCAGTTGATGGGCACCTGGATTGTTTCCATCTTTTGGCAATTGTGAATAATGCTGCTCTGAACAGTGGTGTGCAGATGTCTATTCGTGTCACTGCTCTTAGTTCTTCTGGGTATATACCCAGTAGTGGTATTGCAGGGTCACATGGCAAATCTATATTCAACTTCTTTAGAAACTGCCAAACAGTCCTCCACAGTGGCTGTACCATTCTGCATGCCCACCAACAGTGAATAATTGTTCCTATCTCTTCACATCCTCTCCAACACTTGTAGCTCTCAAGTCTTCACAGACAAACAAAAACTGATAGAATATGTTACCAAAAGATCAGATTTGCAAGAGATACTAAAAGGGGTGCTTCAGCCTGAAAGGAAAAAACAAGCGCAAGAGATTTGGAGAAGAGATTAGAAATGCAGATTATTAGGAAGGGTAAACTAAGGGATGAGAAGACAGACAATAGAATGATATGACAACAGAGAGCCGAAGGACAAAATGGATGAAGTAAGTAATGCCTTTGCAGTAATAACGCTGAATGTTAATGGATTGAACTCCCCAGTCAAAAGACATAGACTTATAGAATGGATAAAAGAATATAAGCCGTCTACACGTTGTCTACAAGAGACCCACCTCAGACATAAGGACACAACCAGGTTAAAAATAAAAGGTTGATAAAAGGTATTCCATGTAAATAGTAACCAAAAAAGATAAGAGCTGGAGTAGACCAGATAAATGTAAAATAACAACATTATAGTAGATGAACAATAATTACTCAGCGCAACTGGCAAATTGTTCCTGTGATTAGTATTCTGTAATTTTTTTCATACAAAATAAACACTTGCTTTTAATTGAGGCAGTCTGGAGAGGAGATATATTTTTGGATACTTCATTTTTCTTTAACCCTTTCTTATTCATACTCTTTAACTAAAATAGTCTCCTGCCAGTGGGCCCTACTTGGGAACTTATGTCCTCAGAGTGACAAAGTTGGACTCAGGTGTGGTTACCTTACACATGGCTCTTCTGCCCCTTCTATTTGAATCTATAGTTAGTGCTAGAGTTGATAGGTGTGTGTTTAAGACACTTAAATCTTTGGGCTGTCCATATGCCAGCTGGGCCCTGAATCTCAACAGAGTTGCAACATCTACTCTACAGTTTATTGGACTCATCCAGGACAACTAACAGGAGACGATTACGGGCAATGACCATCTCAAGGAACAGAGAGAGTCTACAACTGCAAGAAAGATAGTCTCATCCATCTGCCCCCTCTCAACTAGAGGTGGAGTGGACATCACCATCCCAGAATCCTCAGGATTGGGGAATGAACGATGGACTAGAGCAGACTTACTGGTATTCTAGTATAGACTTATTGTGATTCTAGCAATGGAAGAACTTTTATCATTGATGTGGAGGCAGTGGCCACTGGAGGTTCTGAGGGAAGGGACAGGGAAAAACAGGTGTAATATGGGGGAATTTTCAGGACTTGGGAATTGTCCTAAATGACATCACAATGAAAGATAGTAGCCATTATATATCTGGTCATAAGTTATAAAATTGTGTGGGAGAGAGTGTAAACTACAATGTAAACTATAATCCATGCTTAGTGGCAATGCTCCAAAATGTGTTCACCAATTGTTATAAATGTGCCCCACTAATGGAGGACGTTGTTAATGTGGGAGAGGTTGGGAACGGGGCATATTGGAATCCCCTATATTTTTCATGTAGCATATATATTCTAAGCATCTCTTTTAAAAAATAAAAAAAAAAATTTAAAAATAAATAAAGTAATCTACCTGGATCAATATGGACTTAGCATGACTACTGTTGAACAAGATTTTGAGTTTTTCTGCCTCATGAAATTATGAGTTGGCAAATTATCATCTGCTGTAATTCATTCCAATAAGATGTGAAGAATCTCCAAATAGGAATTTGATTATCTAGAAGAATTATGGTCTAAATGGAAATTAAATAACTAAACCAATAATTTATTTCATTCGCAGAGATTATTATGTCCAATAGTTAAGCTGTAATATAAAAATTAGAATTATGTTAAAATTAAATTCTAATATATTTGAATTATTATTTACATTTATAAATGTTTGTTGCTATGACATTTTTTTATAATTGATTATATTAAATTTAACCTGGTCTTGCACTTTTGTTTAAAATTTGTAGTTCCTTTCGATCTATTTTTCTATTTATTTTACAATTTTACAATAAAGGACTTTTTAACAGCTAAAAAAAAAACCACATTGATTACATATTTTGGCTAGATCATATAGTATGTGAATATATCTCAATAGAACTTCTTAATAAACAAATAAATAATTGTGCAAGAATAGCCAGAAATAGCAGCTATGTACAGCAGGGGAAACAGAACAGAGAGATTGAGAGGTGAGGAATTTTCTTGTTTGTCTATTTTTTTAATTATTATTATTATTGAAATAATGAAAATGCTCTAATAATGATTGAAGTGATGAATGCACAACTATGTGATTATACCAAATACCATTGATTGTACACTTTGGATAAATTGTATGTTTTATTAATATGTATCAATAAAATTGGATTATATGCATCTTTATCCTGGTTTGTAGCTTCTCCTCTCATTTGTCTTTTTTTTTTTTCAAAGAGGTACCAGGGATTGAACCCAGGGTCTTGTGCGTGGGAAGCAGGTGCTCAACCACTGAGCTACATCCACTCCTCAATGAGAGTTGGTTTTTTTGTTAGTTTGTTTCTTTTGTTTTTAGGATATAGTGGGGATTGAACCTGGGACCTCGTACATGGGAAGCAGGCACTCAACCACTAGACCTACATTCACTCCTCACACTAGTTTTTTGATGAATAGAGTTTTTGTTTGCTTCATGCTTTTTACGCAGGGTATTATGTAGATTGTTTCAAGTTCTGGGCAAAGCTGTTTCCTTCAGTTGGACATCTTTTACTTTCTAATATACAAATTGGCAGGTGTCTTTAAAACAGATTAGTATTTTTAATCTTTTTTTTTTCTTTATTAGAGAAGTTATGGGTTTACACAACAATCGTGCATGAAATACAGGACTACCATATGCCACCTTATTTTTAACACTTTACATTGGTGTGGAACAATTGTTATAAAAAAGAATAGTTTTTGCCTTGGTTGTCTTACTATCCAGTTAATTGCAAACTCTGGCTAACAACTGTGGTAAACATAATTTATTATTATAAAATTATGATTTATTATTATTTATAAGAGTATCACATTTATATCTTTAATATAAACTGTAATAATTTTTTTTATTCTTATTGTCTTTGAGGAAAATTGTATTTCTTTTGTGAATTAAATGTTTTATGTTTTCTAGCAGTGACCAGGTTCATTTGATTTTTGTTCACGATCTCAATATTTATTTATTCATTTGCTTAGCTAACATTTACTGTGAGCAATGCTGAGGGTTCATTTGAATCAAAGATGCATTATACTTCATAATGGTATTTTAAAAAGGCTCATAATTAATTAATGAATATATGTGAATCGATAGCATTTATTTACTTTATATCTTGTTGCATATTTAGATCATATTGTGTCTTCAGCCGTTCAGCTCAATATAAAGAGATGTGTATTTCATTATTAAGCTTTCTTGCAGAATACATTTTCAATTAAGTTACCCAATCTATAATTGTTGAATGGACTTTGCCCTGGCTCAGAAGAAAGGTTATTCATATCTTAAAGAGCAAGCAATAAGATTATTAACAGATCATTTTTTATTATTTAAGAAAACTTAAAAATTATTAAGTAACCCAAACTGTAATATTTAAATTCATGGTGAGATTTTCCAAAGTTAATTTCATTTTTCAAACTTCACTATTATCTTACTACTAATAATTCTTCTTTTTTTTTTTTGCATCTGTCTTTTTTTTTTTT
>JAQZBX010023662.1:0-30682 GCA_029593785.1 Cabassous unicinctus
AGATTTATTTATTTTATTTTATTTATCCCCCACTTGCTGCTTGTGCTGCTGTGTCCATTCGCTGCATGTCTTCTCTGTGTCTGCTTATCTCCCCCTTGCTGTGAGGTCTTGCCGCATCAGCCCACGGCGCCGCGAGAGCAGGCCTGCCCTCACAAGGAGGCCCCGGGAAGCAAACCCGGGGCCTCTCATATGGTAAACGGGTGCTCTATCCATTGCGCCACACCCGCTTCCTGCCTTGAGGTTGCTGCATCAGCCCACCGCACGGCTCAGGCCGGCGTACCCTCACAAGGAGGCCTCGGGATGGGAACCCGGGCCTCCCATATGGTAAACGGGGGCTCTATCCACTGAGCCACACCCGCTTCCCACAATGTTTCCTAAAATAACTTGATATGGGGTCTTTATATTTGAAGGAGTCTCTTGAGGGACTGGTATTCAGGGGGTCAGAGTTTGGGAATGCTTCTTTCTTGCCTATTCCAATAGTCCCAGCTAAAAAGCATGCTTTCCTCATGAAGTCCCCCATACAATTCTGTCTGAGTCTTGTCTATTATTCTAGTATAGACCATGTAGTGTACAGGTTGAGTGTCTTGGCTCAAATTTCTGTTCTCCCTTTTCCTGTGGAACTTTGAGCAAGTGGCTTATCCTCATCTGCAGAATGGGGAGAACAGTTGTGAAGGTAAATTTTCTTGCAGAATGCCTGACATATGTTCATTTGTTCATTCAATAAGCAAGTATTTATTGAGTACTGTTAGGCCCTGGGAACTGGGTATTCAGTACTACCCAAAAGATTTGGAACTTGCAATCTCCTGGAAGAGACAGATACTAAATAAAATTACTAATTATGATCACTGTTAGGAAAGAAAAGAACAGGGTGTTGTGAAATAGGAACAGGAGGGAACTAGTTAAGCTTGGGAATCAAGGAAACCTTGTCTGAGGAAAGGCCTTTATCCTGGGACCTGAAAAATGAGGAGTTGGAAGAGTAGAAGGACTGAGAGATTGTTCCAGGCAGAGGGGAGAGCCTGGTGACTGAAGCGTGCTGATTGTGCAGGGAGAGATCAGAGAGCACAGGGCGGGGGAGGCCTCATTGAGGATGTCATTTTTTCATCCTAGGAGACCATTGAACTGTGGCCAATAGGGGATGGATGGATGTGATTCAGCTTCCCATTTTGAAAGACCATACTTTGGATGGAGAATGGATGGCAGTGGTTGGTTGGCAGTAAGATAGAAAGCAAGGTCAGTTAGGCCAGGGATGACGGCTTGTATTAATGGTAGTGAACATGGCAAGAAATGGATGAATTTGAGATAGACTTTGGAAGTAGAATCAACAACCAGGGGATGAATTAGATGTAGAGAGAGTTGAGGGTAACTCCCAGGTTTATGGCTTGAGCAGCTGGGTACATACATGGAGGTGCCATATATAAAGATGCAGAAGACAGGGAGGGGTAGCTTTGGGGCAGCAGATCAAGAATGGACATGTTGAGTTTGAGAACTACAGGATATGTATTCAATAAATGGTAGACATTATTTACTTCAGTTACTTGTGTTCAATTTGGCTCCCTCAAGTCAGGGACACCTTGAGGACAGGAAATGTGTGTTCTTTGCCAAAACACTCTCCAAGGACCTCTTATGTGCCAAGCACTGTGGTTGGCACTGAGGGTACAAAGATAAATGAAATGTCCCTGTCATGAAACCTTGCCTGTGGGGAGATAAACTATGAATTTTAAGACATATTAAGTGCTGTAATGGGAGAATGTGCAAGGCTCTTCAGGAGTTTGGAAGAGGGAGTGAATGGGTGGTTTCTGGGATGGGAAACTTGCACAGAGAAATTGACCTCTGAGTAGGAATTCCCCAGAGTGGACAGAGAATGGCATATACAGAAACCAGAACCTTGAGTGAACATGCTAGAAAAAGATGATTGAAAAGCAGGGTGTGGACTTTGTACAGTGAGTAAGTCTTGGCACTTCTGTAAAGCATTTAGGTTTTTAAGGACAAATTCCAATCTCATACTTCTTTTGTACACCCAGTCCCATCTGAGTTCTTAGCAAAGTGCCGACACATAGAGGATACTTACTATTTGGTACATTTAATTTTTCCTAAATGTCCCAAACTTACCAGAAGAAAATCTTCAACCCTCTTTGCTAGTCCTTTGAGTTGGGTTTATCACAATGACCCTCCTCTTGGGACCACAGCAAAGGATGTCGTGGGGTAGGGGAAGCATCCTGTAGCCTGGTGGGTTAGGGAGGGATGGAATGAGAACTATGGGAAATTGCAGTAGTGTCATTCTCTGAGGCAGCTTGCACTGCTTCTTCCCCCTGTGTTTTCATTGTCCTATACTGGACATGGTGGTGAGGTGCTAGAATAAGTACACTGTTTCAAGGATCTCAAAGGTTAACCATCGAGGTTGCTGTCTTCTGGGAACTCAAAGCTCACAATGAACAGTCTTGGGACAGACTGAGATTTTAGTGGTTGTACTGGCACCATTTGGTCTCCTCTCCTTAGTGACCTCAGCTATCACTAAAGCCTTCCCTGGCACCCAGATCAAGGTCCTGCCCTTTCCACCAGTGCCCACCTTCCCCTCCTTTTAAACATAGCTCAGGGACTCCCACTTCCCCAAAGAATCACATACCTGAGAAAACGTCTAACTCATTCATTCCCTTCTTTTTGGAAAGAGGGACAGAAGCGAAATGTTATGTAGCCTACTGGATCAATGACGACTCCTTTACTGCTGAACCTACCCACACAACACCCAGTTCAGTGCTTGGTTCAGCACCTCAGTGATTTGCACCCTAGAAGCTCTCTGGTTATGTGCCTCTTTCTAAGTGTCCTGGAGTCTTTTGTGTCCTGCCTTCCCACAAGCCAGTAGGGCAGGGACAGAGCTCTCCCCACCAGATGGGGGCTTTCTGAGGATGGGAATTGTTTCCCTCCTCTGGAGCTCTTCCCAGCTCAGCGGATTACTTAACTGCTTATGTCCTAAAAGCACAGCATTTAGTTGAAGGGAATTGATGAGTGACCTGGGCCCAATTCTTCTCCAAGTCCAAAGGCACATGGATTTGAATTTCTGAGATTATGACTGGATAAGGAGAGGGAGACTTCTTTCAGGCTGGGGCTTCATATGATCTTAAAGGGAAAAAGGATTCCCTCTCCTCTAGTCCCCTCCACTCAAATGCCTGCAGTCCCTTCCTACCCAGTCAGGATCTGTTTCTCCACCTGCCATCCTCAGATGTGTGCCAAGCCTGTTCTCCCACCTTTGGGTGGGGAACAGGTCTGTTGTATTTCTTTTTGCACTTCTGAAAAAGGCCTCCTGGCCTGCTGCCGTGCCAGATTGGGCTCTTAGGAGGGCACAGAGCCCAGGCCATTCCTGCCCTCTGCCCCATCCCAGAGAAGAAGCCATTCACTGTTCATTCATTTATTGAGCCCCTATAGTATGCTGGCACCAGAGATAAGAAAATGTGTGAGACTCATCCATGCTATACAGTGAAACAGGGCTCAGAGTGCTCAGGGAGGGAGTGTCACTCTAGCTTGCGAGGTGACGACGTTTATGTATGACTGCTGCTTGAGACCGAGAGTCCTGGAAGGAGATGCAGTGAGTTCAGTGCAGGCGGGGGTGAAACGCCGCTACCAAGAGCAGGAGACACACGAAGAGAGAGTTGGCTTGGCTGGCTGCTCACTGGGACGTCCAGGGAGGGAGAAGAGGGTTTTATTCTCTGGGAAGTGTGCAGGTGGGGCTCTCACTCTGAACCTTGGTCTTCATCCTCTTGGTCTGGGGAGAGTTCTGTACATGGACAGGTGGTCAGAGGAGGCTGTGTCTGTCTCCTCCACACTCGGAATCCTGCCCCAGACCATTGACTTCAGGCCCTCCATTTCCCTGACTTATGTTTCTCCTGTCTGTAAATATCTAGGGTAATCAAATCACAGGGTCATCTGCCATGTCTTCCACTCAATTGTAAATGCCTCCAGAGCAGGAGGAGCCAGCCACTCTCAACCCTCGATTATCATCTCTAAAGGAAGGGCTGTGCAACATATTCAAAGTTCCCAAGGCCCTCCCCAGGTGTACAGTGCCCTGGACTAGGAAATAGGAGACACAGCTTTTAGTCCTGACTAATTAGCTCACCGTATGACTTTGGACAAGTTGCTTGCTTTCCATCTGAAAAGTGATAATTCCTAAATTCCTGTTTGGAACCTTGCATGGAAAGGCATTCATTTCTATTTGGTATTGGGGCGACTTCCATGAGCCTTTTATGGAATGGCTCAAGCACTTTGCGAAGAAAATCTCAAGAACAAATAGAGAACTTTCCCATGTTTATTCCCAAGAGCCAATTTTGGAATGAGCAGGTGTTCCATGAGGGAAGCTAGTAAGGGGTCCAGAAGTCTGCAGTTCTGGGAGAAGAGGTTAGGCATTAGGGAAGGCAGACCAGTGCCTGGCAACGGCACCCAGCGCCCTTCCACTTGCACCAGGCTCATTTGAGCTGCAGTCCTTTTCCTTAGCCTGCCTCATTTACTTAGTTCATGCCTGGCCGCTTGGAACCATTTAGGTATGTGGCTTCTGCTAGAAGGAGTCAGCTGATAACTGCTTAGGGTTTTACCCCACCCAGGATTTTTTACAGCTATAACTGTTGAAGACAGAAAAATATCTTAAAACCAAAGGCATGACTCTAATGATCAATGATGAGAACTTTAAGGACAAGGGAAAGGAAAAAAAGGTGGGGTGGGAGGAGTAGATGTAGCTTAGTGGTTGAGTGCCTGCCTCCCATGTCCGAGGTCCTGGGTTCAATCCTTGGTACTTCCTTTAAAAAAAAAAAAACAAGGACAACAAGGGAATAAAGGGTGTGCTCCAGGATCTGGCAAATTACACAGCATTCTCTGTGGGTTCAGCTGGCCCTGCGTGGGGCAGTGTGCCTGGGTGTGTTAGGGATGGGGAGGGTGCAGCTTCAGAGCTCCGGCTGTTTCAGGCCTGAATCATCACAGGGTCTAACTCCCTTCACCTTGACGTGGAGCTCTGCCTGATGGCTTGTGGGAAGCCTGTTCTTTCTGTCCAGCTGTCTGATCCCTGCCTTGGAGACTGGCAGCAGAGTGTCTGGTCACTTTCCCATGATGCCCTTGCAACCCACTAGAAACTCTCACCTTCTGTAAATGGTTCTCTCCTGCCCAGGAGGCCCTGGACCTTTGGTCCTCTCTGATGGCCTGGTGATGGAGAGAGGAGAGATAGAGAAGAGTGTAATAGCGGAAGGCTGTCTTGGGTACAAAGGGAAGGACAGGGCCAGGACCAGAGCTGGGGCCTTGTAAATAGTCATTTCTCAGTCAAACAGAGTTGAAAAAACCATGAGTTCCTCCCTCCTCCTCCATCTTCCCTCCCTTCTTTCCACAAACACCTACTGGGAGCTTCTAATAGGCAGAAATTGTGCTGGGTCTTGGGGATACAGAGCTGATGGCAGACCTGGTGCCTGCCCATGGGGAGTTTCCAGTTTGGGGACATCAGGCATGTGACCCAGCAGGATAGTGCAGTGCAGTATACCGAGGGCAGCGTCGTGCCCAGGCCATGGAGACAAGCTCCCTCTGGGTAGTACAGGTGGTTGGGAAAGGAGAGCTGTGAGAGATGGGGCTCGAGTTCAAGTCAGTGAGGGTAGCCCCAAAGGGTCTGGTGAGGCATGTTAGGAGGTCAGACTTGATCCTGAGAGCACCGAGGGGATGATGGCCAAAGATTGGTTTGCTTTCTTTTGTTTCTGCATTTCCATTTTCACTAGAGGCTTTCAAGCAGATGAATGACTGTTCAGATTTGCACTTTTAAAATCACTCTGGATGCAGGGTGAGGAATGGATTGAAGCTTTGAGAAGCCTTTGGTAGTTGATTAACTTTACAATTCCAGGCCTGAATCCCAAGGAAATTTTGAACTTTTGGCAGAACTAGGTTTATCCCTGTCTCCTTCTTATCCCTGCACCTACTCACCAGGCATGCATAAACCATCCCCCTAAGGAAACAACCAAAAGAGTCTGTCCAGGAAGCCTAGAATGCGGCCAGACCACATTGGCCCCACCTTCTGCACAGCCTGCCAGCTTGGCGTGCCCCTGGCCAGAGCTTCTCCCCCACCCCACCTCCCTGTCTTGTTAGAGGCTGGAGGGAAAAAACCATGCTTCCCTCCATGCTGGAGGGAAGGTCTGGGAAACACTTACCTGTTATGCTCACTGACTGGATGGGAGACATTCCTGGGGGGAAAGAGAAAGAAAGGATTGTACAGCTTCACTGGGTGCTTGGCAAGGTGGGAAGGGCTCATGGCTCTTTGGAGTTTGGTGCCTGCCTTTCAGGGGTCATCAGTGGGACTCCAGTCACTCCCCCTTATTCTCATGTGGCTGAGCCACTAGGCTATTCCTTATGGGAGGCAGTGGGGAGTGGTGGGAAGTGTACGGACTTTTGTAGTCAGAGGCACCAGCTGGGCATCCTTGGGAAAAGTACTTAACCTCTTTGAGCCTTAGTTTCCCCTCTGGTTATAAGGGGGACATTGTTGTGGGATTGAATTATGTGTGAATGTAGTAGGTATTCAAGAAATGTTTCTCTTTTACCCCTATCCCCTGCTTCTATTGGGTTGTTGGATTTAGAGGAGAACTTTGAAATGGCCCAGTCCAAAGCTAATTTTGCAGAGGAGGGAACTAGGCCAAAAGTGTTTGGTTACAAGTTGGTTTTCTCTATTTTTTAAACAGGCATTTTTAAAATTACAAAAGCAGTCCTTGAATACATGCCCACAATTAAAAAAAAAACAAAACTGCAAGTAATGTAGGGTTTGTACAGTAAGCCCTTCTTCACTCTCTCTCCGTCACCTTCACTTCCTATTTTAGATGTAACCACTGTTGATAATTTGATATTAATTCTTCTAGCACTTTTTCTATGCATTTGTATATATATGTATGTGTGAGCATGTACTTTTTTTAAACAAGTAGGCTCCCATCATGTGTATTGTTTTTTTCTGTTTAACCATATATCTCAGAGCGCTTTCCATATCTGTCCACAGATCTGCCTCATTCTTTTTAATGGCCACAAAAGTTATAGAAGTACCTAATATATTTTGATTATTCTTTTATTGATGGTTTTTTTATGCTATTCCCAAATTCTTGCTATTACACACATGTTGGCAGTGAACACTACTGCAAACCTCCCAGGGCTAATATATCTAATAGTATTTCTGTTTGATAGATGCTCCAAAGCAAGCTTACTCTTCAAAAGAATGCATACTTCCTACTTTGCTGGACACTACCACTGTGTCCTCCAAATAATGTATAAAAGTGCCAATTTCTTCATACCCTTACCAACAGTAATTATTACCACTTTAAAAAATAATAATGTGAACAAGAAGAAAAGAGAATACTGCTCTTTATTTTCTCCCTGTCCCCTAGAGCATGACACCCAGGTTGAGAGTGCCCTCAGGGAACACAGGCTCATTTTAATAATAGTTTGAGTCAAACAGAATTAACTAGAAAGCTTGATCTTTGGCTCACATTTTGACACCACCATTCTCCATAGTCATCCATAGTATCCAAGGCAAGGGCACTAACCAGGGTGCAAAGCATTTGCCCCGCCCTGAGGGTGACAACTCCCTATACGCTGGGGACAGCCTGGTTTAGGCCTGTTGCCCGGTATAATTATTAACATTCAACCAGATCATCCTGGTTTGGATGATAATGTATGTGGACACACTACCCCACCCCATCAGGTAAACGACCCTTGCTGGACTGATATAAATGACCCAGAGCCCTGGGCTTTAACTTGGGGCCTCTGCTTGGTGTTATGGAACCCACTTAAGACCGCTCCTTGCTGGGCTTCTGCCCACCTGGGTCACTCACCTCCCACCCGCTTCCCCATCAGCCCAAAGAACTGGCTTGCCTTGCCCCTCTTCACTTCCTGAAGCTGGAACTGGATGCTGGGGACATCGCCTTCCTGGAGAAGCAGAGAGTGAGTTAGAGTTGGAAGGTGAGGAGACAAGGGAGGACAGCCTGAACAATAGCAATCTCAGTACAACAGCTCATAGTCATTGAACACCTGCTCTGGACTGGCACTGGGCTGATTTCCATATTTTACACAATGTGCATAATAATAATAATAATTGATAGCTAATTTTTCATGTACTATGTTCCTGGCACTGATCTAAGCACTTTAATATATTAACTCAATTCATCCTCACCAAAACTCCATGAGGAAAGTCCTGTTACTTTCAGCATTTTACAGATGAGAACACTGAGACCCAGAGAGAAGAAATCGTATGCCTAAAGGCCACCCAGCTAAAAAGTGAGAGGTGGAGCCAGAACCTGAACTCAGGTCCTCTAGCTCAGAGGCCAGGCTCTCAAACACTGCACTCATAATCTTATTTAATCTTCACAACCACCATAGGAAGTAAGGACCATGATTTATCCCTATTTTAGAGATGGGGACACTGAAACCCAAAGAGATTAAGTGACTTGTCCAAGATCATACATGAAGTGATAAAGCCAAGATTCAAACTCAGGAAGTCTGGCTCCAGAACATGGATTCTGCTTCATCTTGGGAAATGTCTCCAGTACAGAAAAGTAGTGGGCAGCCAGTAGGTAAGACAGGACTGCTTCCCCTTCAACTCCCATCCTCCCTTCTCTCTCCTCTCCCCTGGCATTCCCCCATTGTCACATATCTACCCTGTCCTATTCCTGGGCCTCCCATGAACGTGGCATGCAGTTTGTCAGGGGTAGGGCTACTATCCTGGGCAAAGAATTTAATTGTTGAGCTGATGGAAGGAAAGTTCTGGACCAAAGGCTTTGGGTTTAAGATCTAGTTCCTTCTTTAGCCTTTGTGACCTCCCACTCTCCAGCCTTAACCTGAACCGTTGAAGAGGTGCCTGCTCTACAATGCTGAGAGGGAAAGATGTCATTCGTTGAGAGAGTGAGAGTGGATACTATTCATTAGATTGTCTTTGCATTCCTGTATCCCTAGTAGTTGGCATGAGGTTTGGTACACACAGGGGCTCAGCTCATGTGGGATGCAGAATGCTGAATGTGGGGCCCTCTCCCCGATAGTCTGGGACCAGGGAAGGGGATGGTAGCGCCTTTTCCAGGAAAACTGCAAACAGAGCTCTGGAGCAATGCAAGCTGCCTGCCAGATCCTGGAAGCAGGGGTTGGATCAGGGACTCTTTCTTCCATCCCCAGTTTCCCTAGGTGCAGTGTTGAGCTCTGGGACCAGGCTGGGGTACCATGGAAACCCCTTTGCCTCTCATGGCTCACCTTATACCAACTTTTGGGATCAGGAGAGGATTGTTTTCTGAACTAGAGACTAATTCAGTCAATTCTAATGTCTTCTCCCTGGTATGTCAGTGGCTGGGGCAGCTGTCTCAGCCTGGAGTCGCCCAGCCTGGCCAGGAACCAAAAAAGTCTCTGGAGATTTGGACCCATTTCTGAAAAGTGCATGAAAACCACTTTGCCTTGGTAAAAAGGCAGCCTTCAAATGGCCATTTATGAATTAAACAGGACTAACCCTTCTCCTACCCGCAGCGTTTCTGGGGGGCCATTAGGAAGCATCTGTTCCCTTTTATTCAGGAAGGACTCCTTCCCCCACCCCAAGCCCTCCCTATGCATTTAATCCAAATCCCCAGCTCCAGGGATGTCTACAGAAGGGGGATTCCTGATTGCTAGAGGGGCAATTAGATTATTCTTGAAGGTGCCTCTAGTCCTTCCACCACCTCGCTTGGATTCATGTTTAGCAACCCACAGTGTAAGTTCTTCCTGAACTCTAACCCAGTCTCTCTTCCTGCATTCCAAGCCCTGCACCTCGGGAAGCAAGGAGATATTAGGGAGTTTGAAAAGAGAATATTGGATCCAATTGCAGGCTGAGGTGCTTGTGAGTGGCAAGTCCAGCAGCAGCACTAGTTGAAGTTGACAACGATGTTTCCTGTGTGGCTGTGTAGAGCCACATCACACCACTCAGCTGCTCTGTCCCTGGCCAGGTACCCTGATGTCTGGCACTGACTATGTAAAGCATGACAAAGCTCCAACAAACAAAAATGCTTGGGGATCATCTAATTCCATCCCCCACCCCCCCATTTTACAGGTGAGGAAACAGAGCTGCAGTGACCCTCCCAAGGTCACACGGAATAACTAGGAGCCACTGCCTCTTGGTCCTTTCCTGGGAATGTTGAGGAACCAAGCTCAGCCTTGTCCCATCTGTCCTCTTCCTAGGAGCCTTCTCTGAGCACTAATCTCTTACTTGGTCTCTGTGTTTGTCTCTCGTCTGTTGGTCTCTTTTGCCTGACTGGGAGCTCTCTGAGGTCAGGATCTTTGTGTCTCCTATTGGATTGGGAGACAGATGCTGTATCTCCAACTTTTAGATCTCTCCCCAGTGATGGCACTCAGGTCAGTTTAGTAGAAGAGACAGGCAATCAAGCCAATACTTGCTAGTTGTCAGGAAATGAAATAAAAGAGTTTCTACATGTGAGACAAAATGGTGATCATGTCTCAAGTTGATCCCCTTGAAAGGAGATTCTGAGAAATTTCCTCTGATGCACAGATACAGACCTTGGGTAAGGTGTGTGGTTGTGATTTTTAAGCTTTATAACCTTAGACAAACTACTTGACCCCTCTGAGCCTCAATTCCCTCATCTGTAAAATGGGGATAGTAATGGTTGGCACCTACCCCATAAGGTTGACATGAGGACTAAATGACTTAATATTTATAAAGCATTTAGAACAGGGCGAGGAACATAGTACATGTAAATAAGTATTTGTTAACCTTATAACACACATGCACATCCCCACAGGCTTTTGCTCCCTTGTGCATAGGGCCCTTTAGAGGTGTGCCAGGCCAGGGGCCATAGCCTTGAGCTCCTTGCAGAGGGGAGTCAGACATCCTGCCCAGCAATGTACAGCCCACTCTCCTGCAGCCATGGCAGGGGTCTTCCACCCCTTCACTACGGATCCACCCTGCTCTGTCAGAGCCTGTCCCCAAAGTACCTCCAGGGTCACGGTGACCCAGGGCCGTGCTTCAACGCCAAGTGCTAGCTCCTCTTCTCTATCCCCTGCCACAGTGCAAGCAGACAGCCCCATCAGGAGCAGCAAGGTGAGACGCAGCAGCATGGAGAGCGGTGCTCTGTCCTGGGACCCTCTGTGAGCCCCTATCAGTCTGAAGACACCTGCCTCCAGCAGGCCTAGGTCCTCTCTTTGGCTCCTGTGGTGTAGGTGGGGGAAGCGCCACCTGTTCTCTGGTTCTTCCAGCTATCCTGTTCCCTTCCTTGAAGCTTATCTGACCCCTAGGGCCTTTTCTTACAACTCCCCTCCCTCCCTAGCTGGAAAGGCCAATGATGTCCGGAAGTTGCCTCAGAAGGAGGGACCCGCCCTCTCCCTGCCACCCCCCAACATTCAACCGCAGAGCTTAGCACACTGATGCAACACCCGCCTCATCTTTGGCTGCCTCCCATTGCAGGTGCACAATGGGGTAGTGTGTGGGGCCTGGAGACTGAGCTTCCAGGCTGGAGGCCCCGAGGGGCCCTTCTCATCTCAGAAATGGGAGAGGGAGACTGGTTTCTCCCTTTCTGGTGCTCCCCTCCCCCGTACAAAGAGCCCAGCCCCCGAATTCCATCAGTATTCCGTCCCTTGTCTCCCCTCCCCCTCACTGAGCCTCCTTCCTCAGCCTTTTCCTCTGATAGTCCCAGTGTGTGCACAGAAACACATGTTTTGCCCTGAGAGAAATAACAGTTGTTTTTTTTTTTTAAAGGCTTCTCACAAAAAGGGATTAGGACTTGCCAGAAAAGTGGCCTCCTCTAAACTTTCTTCCTGCTACTGTCAAAATGATTTTTCTAAATCCCTAATCTGCCCTGTCTCTCCCTGCTTACAGTGTCCCTCCATTGCCCTTGGGATAAAAGTCAAGCCCTCTAGCATGAAATTCAAGGCCTTTCTTGATCTAATTCCTCCTTCTCTCCCATCCATCTGTCCATCTAGAACAAGGGCTCTGCAGTCAGAGAGACCTGAATTCTAATCCTAGCTCCACCACTAAATAGCTGTGTGACCTTAGACACATTACTTAAACGCTCTGGCCCTTAGAATCCCGATCTGTAAAACGGGATTAATAATAGCACTTATTTCTAGGTTGAGGATGAAATGAGAAAATGTATATAGAGCACTTAGCATAGTGCGTGATAGTAAATATTTAATGCCTGTTAACTTTTTTTTTTAAAGTATATAATCATTTTTTTTTTTTTAAGATTTATTTATTTACTTGATCCATTCTAAACGCCCCCTTCCCCATTTGCTGTTTTTGTGTCCATTCGCTGGGCAATTCTCTGTGTCTGTTTCATCTCTTCTCATCCTCCTCCTCCAGTCTTCACCAGGATTCGATCCTAGAGACCTCCGATGTAGGAGAGAGGTGTTCTGCCATCTGCGCCACCTCGGCTCCTGGTTTTTGGAGCTTTCGGAGCTTTCAGAGCATCTCGTCTTGTCTCTCTCCTTTTACGGCACACAGAGCCTGGCAGCCCATGCGCCTTCTATATATTTTTTTTTTATTTTACTGGGAGGTCCCGGGGATCGAACCCAGGTCCCTCCATATGGCAGACGGACGCCCAACCATTTGAGCCACGGACGCCCAACCATTTGAGCCACATCCGCCCCCCGCCCGTTAACTTTTGTACTTACTTTTACTGACACTGGGTGAAGCACTGGGCCACAGAGAATAAGATGCTGTCCCTGTTCAGCATCTCACAGACAGGTGAAGACAGCTCTGGTTTGCAGATAATCTATGTTCAGTCTCTATGTAATGGCACAGAGGTGGGAGCCAGCTGCTGTGGGGGCAAAGCCATTCCCCAAGCCCCGCACCAGCTGCGTCCAGAGCATGCCGAGACCCCTCACCGCCATGCTGCTACCTTGGCTATTGCCTCTGCCTGGAATGCCTTTTCCTCCCTTTTCTACCTGGGGATCTCCACTCATCCCTAAAGGTCCACCTTAATGTACATCTCGTTAGTTTTTCTGCCTCTATGACTGTCTTCAGCAAGAATCACTTGGCCCCATTACTGGGGTTTCCCTTTATCTCTCACATCTCTTGCAGCCCTATAAGGGCTGCTTCAGAGAGGTTGTGTCCTGCACAAGGGTGGCTGCCAAGGAGGAAAGTGGAGGTGAAACTCAGCCCTCTCTCTGCTCACTGAGCCGCACCACCTGGCGGAAGAAGGGTGTTTTGCTCTGGTTCTCCCAAAGGAACCAGCAGCCCTGCTAGTATGGTAGTTGATTGTGCCATGAGCTCAGAGCATGGGGATGTGAGACATTTGCTTGACACATAATAGGTCCTTAATACACATGCAATCACTCTGGGTCCAGGCCAGTGAAGGCAGATGGGGTAAATGTGGAGCATTTAGTGAGGACCCACCCAACACCACCTACACCCCCTTCTAGGAATCTCTTTGGTGGACCCCAAACCTGATCACTTTAGTATCCTTGCATTTGCTAAAATGCAGATTCCCTGGCTCAGGCTAATTCTGATGCAGCCAGCCCTGGCCTAGGGGCCTGTCCCAAACCCCAGCCTGGCAGTTGCTCAGCTTCCCACTCTACTCTCCCAAGGGCAGGGCACCTACTACTTCATGTTCCATTTTGGGTTTTCCACTGTTGTTAAAAAGTTCTTTCTTAGAGAAAATAGATTTTTCTTTCATCCTCTTCATTTTACAGATGTGGAAACTGAGGCAGGACACGCTTACACCTAACAGGGTGACTTTAGAACTTAAGGAGTCTTTCTGAGCCTCAGTTTCTCCGTCTGTGAATTGGAGCAGCCCCTCACAGGGAAGTTGTAAAGATTTCATGAATTCCTGCCGCTGAATCTTGAATTGCTCAGCATGTGATTGCTGGACCGCCTGAGCACTGGACTCTAGCCTAGCCTCGCGGGCCCGGCTCCCCGGCCCGCCGGCGCAGGAGCTAGCCTGCGTGGGGCAGGATGTGGTGGACACACAGCCGGGACGAGGCGGTGGGCATGGGGCTGGGCGCAGCGGGCGGCGGGAAGAAGGAGAGAGAACCCCAAAGGTCCGGAAGGCCGGAGGCAGGCAGGGCACGGGCTGGAAACCGCGGCTATTTGCAGCGTCGCCGTCAAGCTGCGGTCAGGCTGGCGCTCGCAGCTGTGGAGGCCGGAGCCCGTCGCCCCGCCCGGTGCCCTCGGCCACCTGGGCATGGCCGTGGCCGGCGCGCCCCGCTTCGCCCTGTCCTCGTGGCCCCGCGGCGGGTAGTTTGGGGCGCCGCAGCCAGAGGAAGGACGAGGCCGGCGGGCGACGAGAGAGGTAGGTCGAGGCGGGGCGCGACCCCCGGCTGCGCTGGGCCGGGGGCGGGCGCAGGGCCGCGGTCTGGCCGCGAGGCGGGTCGCGGCGGTGGCGAGGCTCCCCGGGCGCCGGGTGGGCGCGCAGGATTGCTAAGTGCTGTGGTTTGGCTGAGAGCGCGGAGCCGGGAAGAAAAAGGGCTCAGGAGCCAGGGTAAAAGGAAAAAAAAAAGAAAAAGCTGAGGGAGAAAACAGAAGAGAGGGAAACACGAGATGAGGGTAGGTTACAGGCAGGAAGCTGACGTTTCCTGAACGCCTTTCCGGTCCAAAGTAGGTGGGATTATCGGCCCCTTTTACAGGCAGGCTAGGGGAGACCGAGTGTCTCGATAAGGCCGCCCCGCCATTAGTGGCAGAGTCGGGATTCGAAAGTAGGTCTGCCTCCCACTAGAAGGCTCTGTCACCTTGACGGAGGAATGGAACCGAGAGCGAGAAGGGAAAGGCGGGGGCAGACGGAGAAGAGGAGCTGGGAACGGAGGCAGGAGGGAGGGGACTTCAGTGAAGGGTCACGGACGCCCCGTGGGGACCCCTGAAGTCTGGATCCTTCCGCCCCAGTTGACGCCAAAGGGGCCCTGCTTCAGTCCATCTGGCGCCCTCTCAGCGCCTCCATGTGGAAGCTTCTGACCGCCTGGATTTCCCCCTCCTAGAACGCGGTCGGTGGAATCCAGGCGGGGACAGAGCTGGATGCTGGGCTCTCATGGCCTGTCCCCTGGATTGAGGGACAGGAGGTAGGGGTTGGGACGCCAGAGGGCGCTCCTCTGGGGGTGGGCAACGCAGCCCTTCCAAAGGGGAGATGGAGGGGCGGGGGCCTGTAAAGGTGCATGATTGGGACCTTAATTGGACCTTGCATCCCTGTTTTATCCCTCCAGTTGTGATGGATTAAGAAAAAGAGGTAGGCTCCAGTTTTTGAGACTGTGTTCTTTATTTCATTTATTCTGGATTTACTGAGCCCCTGTACAACAAGAGGGTTGTCAGAACAGAGATGAAAACAAAACAAAACAAAACGGTCAAGCATTATAACAATTTTAACACAGCATGCCATAGCAGGGGTATTTGGGGAGAATGGAGGAATGAGGATACACTCCAGATACTTGTCGTAGACAGAGCACTTTGAGTTTGGAAAAGTGGGCCTCTACCCCCAGAGTGCAGATGGAGCAACAGTCCTTGCCCACTGTTCCTGGAGGTTTCGTGGGCAGTTATCTCTGCTCATGGTCATGGCAGATGATTGGCCCCCAAGCCTGCCTTGCCCTTGGCATTTATATCCACTCAGATATGTCCTGAGTATCTCTGGAAGGATCTGAAAATTTCAAAAAGAAATTTTCACTACTAACTGATCAGGGTCCAGAGAATGATTCAAAACAACCCCTGACCTCATCCTCAGCATGAGCACCTCCCTGACCATCAAAGGCCCACCTTGGCCTGGAGGCCTGGGAGTCTCCACCATCCTTCTCCATTATTCCTCCCCTCTGGGCCCCAGCACGCACACACCCACATCTTTATTTTTATTTTTTTGCAATTAGACTCTCTAAGGAGAGACAAATGTGCACAGTGGGAAAGTATTTGTCTACATAACAGATTTAAGTCAAAAGTTGAAGCAAAGCAGAACGTAGTGGTTAAGACTTTGGGTTGGAATTCTGGCCCTACCACTTACTAGCTGTGTGACCGTAGGCAAGTTACTTAACCTATCTGAACTTCACCTTACCTCATCTATAAGATGGGGATGGTAATATACTCACTTCAAAAGGATTGCTGAGATGTTTAAATGAGATAATGCATCAAAGTATTTTGTGTAGCATCTGGCACATTGTATGCACTTAATAAATGAAAGCTAATTCTATTAATGAAATGATTAAACAATAAGATTCACCCATGCTTCATTGGAAAACCCTGATTAAGGAAAGTCATTTGGGGCATTCCCTGATCATCTGCCATCAGACTGAGAGTTTTCTAAGGACAGGAGCTAGGTCTCCCCCATCAGACTAGAAGCTCCCTGTGGCCAGTGATCAGTCTCTTCTTTAGACAGGGTTCCTTAGACAAGGTTCAACCTTAAAGGTGGGGTTTAGAAGCATTGGGTCTGTGGGTCTGTGGGTCTTTAGAAGCAGGGGCCTGTGAAGGCCCCTTTGTTGGGGGATGTAGGTGCTTGTCCTGCCCCTGCCTCAAATGTGGTGCTGAAGAAGCCTCTCTGCTGAGTGTTAGCTTCTCTCTGAGCCTCTGTGCCCATAAGGCACCCAGAGTCTGACCCCATTAGTAAGAGAAGAGAAGCTTGTGATTAAAATCAGCCTTTTCTTCCTGGATCTTGGTTAGCGAGTACGAGAGAAAAATGAGCGGCTAATTGAAAATATAATTAGAATGCACTGTCTTTTTTCTACCAAGTTGAGCCTCCAGACCGCTGTGTCTGCAGAGCAATGTTTCTGGCGTTAGGGAGGGCTCCAGAGCTAGCCGCACGGAGCCAGCATCCCCGAGTGGGGTAACTCGGCTGGCTGGGGCTCAGCCTGAGAGCATGTGGTCCTGTACTTTCAGGATTGAGCCCCTCCTGCTCTTCCTGATCACTGTCTGGAGCACCTGGCACTGGGGAGGGCAGCTGTGGGGGAGGGGAGGCTGCTTGTACCCTGCATTCCTTCCTTGGAGCTGTGGAGCTCCTTTGTGGTCTGGGGATGGGGAGGGAGGATCTCCAGTCTCCTGACCAGAGGTGTGAGCTCACGAGCAGGGCACAGAGATGACTGTTAATGATCCTCTGAGTCGACAGGGTAGATGTGATTCTGGGAAAAGAGCCCAGGTCCAGAGGCCTGGCACCCCCTTCCAGCAGTTCTGCCCCTCTTGCAAATGGAAGACAATCAGCACGGTCTATACTTGTTCTATACCTAGCACTTGATGGACACTTAAAAAAAAAAATCTCCCCTTAGGGACTGTGCAATCTTCCACCAGCCTCTAGATTCCACTTCTTCTCTCTGCTCTCGGCCCCTTCTACTTCTTTCTGTTTCTCTTCCAGCTCTGGGTGCCCTTGGGCAAAACCCTTCTTCTCTCTTGAATCATCTGTAAAATGGATGAATCTGTTCGATAGAAAGATCTGAGGTTCTAAGGTTCTCAGGATCTAAGTGAGGTGGAATGTGTGTGTGTGGGGGGAGTGAGAATGGGGATGTGAGGAGAGCAGTAGTCTGAATGCCAGCTTGAGGGTTGCACAAACTGTGAATAGACAGGGCTGCCCTGTACAGTTGTGCTTGTTGAGTACTGCACAAGGGTGCCTGGCTGAGGCAGAGGGTGGAGGCTGAAATGCAGCCCCTGCTCACCTCACTAAACCAAATGAGTGGACTTGGACTGCAGAACCTGAGGAAGGGCTGTCTCTTCCCACATCACACAGAGGTTTCTTATGGACTAGCAGAGCCCTAATAAAGCCTGTCCAGGGGCACAAATGATGAAATATTAGAGTAGAAACCCAAAAGGGATGAAGAAACATACATCTTGGAGCTCATTACATCCCCGGACAAGTATAGTTTGAATCCCTAATTGAAATACCTGTGCCAGGCATGGGGAAATCAGAGAAAAATAAGACTTGCCAAAGCCCCAGAAAGCTTGCCTGCTGCTGGGGAAGAGAGGCATGTGGCCAGGAGATAAAGCAAGATGGCATCATTGTTTTAGTTGTGGTCACCATATTTATTGGACTGGACATGGTGTCCACAATTATGAGTGTACACATGGGACTCACAAAACAGAATCTTTGACATTAGGGTTTTTCTGGTCAGCCCAGGCCATGTGTCTTCAGCAATTAAAATGGAGTTTTGTACAGAACATGGTGGAAGCACAGAGGGTGAATTTTGCTGGGAGAGTCAAGAAAAATTCTCAGAGGAGCTCTTGAAGGGAGGCCATCAATTTGCCAGTGATGGGGAAGGACATCCCATGCAGTAGGACCGGCATAACACAGGCATAGAGGCTTAGAAGTGAACAGCTCTCAGAGGAATATGGAATTCGATGAGACCCTCTGTGGCTGCCTTGGAATTGGGGAGGCAAGAGATGAGACCCCTCCTCCCATGAGGCCTTGAGTGCCATGCTGGGGAGTTTGGATTTTATCCAGCAGACATTAGGGAATCACTGAAGATTTTAGAATAAGGGAGTTAAGTGTGATTTTATGCTTTTTCCTTTCATGGCTCCCAAACCCTCCTCCCCTGAAAGAGGTGATGAAGAGGAGGGACTTGAGGTAAGGAAGGGCTGGAGACGAGGAAGCCTTTTAGGAGGTTATTGTAATAGTTTGGGGACATCCAGGGCAGTACTGGGGACCAGAGAGAAGAGGGCTGGGCTGTTGACATTGTAGAAGGTGTCAACAGGTCTGGGATCTGGGGGGTGGAAGAAAGGGAGGCATTGGGGTGTGGAAGGGGAGGGGAAGCAGGCTCTAGGAGGGCAGGGAGGGACTGGTAACTGTCAATTTGGATGAGTTTAAAATGCCTGTACCTGTCTAAGGGGAGATGGGAAGAGGTGCTCAGAGGTCAGAGGGCAAGGTCGTGGAGCTTTGAGATCATTGTACAGGGCTGATGAGGCTGGGGGAGACCAAGATAACCCAGGGAAACAGACTAAGAGAGCAGAAGCTGAAGGCCTGGGGACCCTCCATATTTAAAAGGCAGGCAGCAGACAAGGTGGTAGGGTGAGAAAGACTGAGGAGAAATCGAAAGGATGGATGCATCAGGAGAGAGGAGAGGTGCAGATGTCAAAGGAGGGAAGTGCTTAAAGAAGATATATATGTATGTGAACAAATATGTATATGTTAATGCCTAGGAAAAGGACTGGAAGGATAAAACAGGTGGTTGGCAGTGGTTCCTTCCTAGATGAGCAGGAGGTGAAAGGGGCTCTTATCACATATCGGCATTCTTCTATATTATTTAACTATTTTACATTGAGGATATATTCATGTATTATTTGCACAATTTAAAGTTGAAAAGAACTAATCTAAATGCCCATTTATAGGAGAATGGATAAATCAACTGTGGCAGTGGAATACTACACAGCAATGAAAATGAATAAATTAGGGTACATATACCACATGAAGAAAACTCATAAAATGTTGAGCAGAAAAAGCAAGTTGCAACAGGATACATACAATATGATTCAATCGATGTAGAATTTAAAAACCTGAAAAACATATATCCATGTAATGTATGTATACATAATACAAGTGCTGACAATATTAAAATATTCATGGGAATAATTGATAAATTCAGGAGTGAGGTTACCTCTGGAGAAGGTGGAGGAAGGGGAATGGTATCCGGAAGGGGTTCATGGGAGATTTCAATTTTCTCAGTAATGATTTATCTCTTAAGTTGGGTAATGAACATTCAGGTTTTGCTGTACTGTTATCTATACATTTTTATGTGCCTGATACAGTTAATATATTTAAAAAATATTTTTAAAACTTTTGTTATAGTACGTATATATATAAATTTGCCATTTTAACCATTTTTAAGTATACATTTCAGTGGCATTCATTACACTTACAATGTTATGCTATCATCATGTTAATACATTTTTTTACATTTTGTACATTTACTAATTGAATATGTAAACAATTAAAAACTAAAAAGTAAACACAGATGAATAAATACATATATATCTCAATTAAATGTACTGGATACATATAAATTTTTTTTGAATCAAACAATATGTTACACAATATATTTGGTTCATAGAAACACAATCATATAGTATTTGTCCTTTTGTGTCTGGCTTGCTTCACTCAGCATAATGTCCTCCAGGTTCATCCATGTTGTCATATGCTTTATGACTTCATTTCTTCTTATAGCTGTGTAATATTCCATTGTGTGAATAGATCACAGTTTGTTTATCCATTCGTCTGTTGATGGACACCTGGGTTGTTTCCAACTTTTGGCAATGGTGAATAATATTGCTATGAACATCGGTGTGCAGATGTCTGTTCGTGTCATTGCTCTCAGATCTTCTGGGTATATACCCAGTAGTGGTATTGCTGGGTCATGTGGCAAGTCTATGTTCAACTTTCTTAGGAACTGCCAAACAGTCCTCCACAGTGGCTGTACCATTCTGCATTCTCACCAACAGTGAAGAAGTGTTCCTATCTCTCCACATCCTCTCCAAATTACATTTTTAAAAAGAAGACTAGAGTAGAAATATGAAAAGTCATGGGGTAGATGGTTTTCAGACAGAGGGAAGCTGGGTCAACAGAATCCAATGAGGCAGAAAGCCCTGTAGTGTGGTTGGGGCCAGGTGCAGAACCTGGTTGCCCTGAGGTGGGAGAGTGCCCATGAACGTACTGGGCCCACAGGCATTGGGTCTGCTTTCAGCTTTCCTGTTAAGAGTCCTGACAAGAGGACCCTGAAATCCCATTATCAGCCAATGGTCCATTTGGGGATTTCCCACTGTGTTTTGGGGTCTCTACTGTCTCTGGGAATCATGAGGGAGCAATGAGATTCTTTGATGTTGTTGATGATGATAGTGTGAAGTGTTCTTGTCTCTAACCAGAGAGTAAATGGAGCCAACACCCTGGGAGAGCGTTGTTTGAGGTGCTGAAGAGGTGACAATGGGGGATGCCTTCACTGGTCAGTGCTGCTGGAAGTGTAGTTTGGCCCTGAGACAGGGGGATGGTCACACTGGCTTTGGCAGGAGTCGGTGAGTCTCTAGGGTGCAGGGATGGGTGGGCGAGGACAGTGTTGAGGCTTGAAGATTAGGGGAGGCAAAAGCCAAAGCCTGGTGCCTGGGCATGGAGAGGCGGGTGATGCCCAGGCTTGGCAGACTGCAGGCTGAAAGATGCAGTGCCAAGCTGGGGAGAGGGGCTGCCAGGGCTGGAGATCAGAGGAGTGTCTGGGGAGGGCTGGGGCACTGTCAGGGCTTGAAGCAGGAAGCTGCCAGGGGCAAAGTGGCAGTGCCACGGAGCGTGGGGGATCAGTGAAGCTGGAGGGTGGCTGGGAGGAAGTGGGCATTGCCAAAGGAGAAATGGGAAAGAGTCAGCGCTAGCTTGGGCCCTGGGGGAGCAGGCAAGGGAACCCAAATGTTTATTCTTTCCTATGTCTCCTTCACTTTTGCAACAAAAGCAGATGCATCTGTTGGTGAATTGTAAAACCTGTTTCAGTGTTCAAAGGACCCTCTGGGGTCATCTTTTCCAATCCCCTTTAGGCACAGATGGGGACACTTCCTGAGGCCACCCAGTGAGTCTGGTGGCATGACCCAGACTGAACCTGCCTGTATGAGCCCTCTACTCATGTCCAGATCTATCCCGGTACCTGTGGGGTGGAGTGGGGAACTGGGGGGTGAGGGGAAGCCAAGAGCGACCGCAGGGAGATCTGAGTCCTGTTGGGGAGGTGCAATCCAAACATGTCCAAACCAGCCAGCAATGGGGGGCACATGTTCTGGGGTAATAGTAGAGTGGGCCTCCTGTGAGCTGGGGTCTTTGGGGGAGGGGGTCCCACAGAAGCTGTAGCTTTGGCAGAGCTCCAGACAATGGGGAGGCATTTAAATCTATTAAGAGTTTATTTTCTATGGAAATCAAGAGAAAAAGAAATCAATACTAGAAATAGGAAATAGAAATCAGTAGAAAAGACTTTGAAAGACAAGCACAGCCTCATGAAGGATGGGATTATTGCTAGGTGTCTGCAGCTGACCTTGGTTCCTCATGCTTTCAGAGGGGAGCCAGGACCTGGGTCTTCTGATCAGCAGCTGCTCCAGAGGCCTGTGGTCTGTCGGGAGACAGTGCTGAGGGCCTTCTCTTAGCTTGCTTCAGATGCAGTGCCAGGAACATGCACTGCAGGCCGAGGTCAGAGGTCAATTGGGAAGTGTCCCTGGGAAACTTTGACCCACCTCATTTTACAATGGAGCAGACTGAGGCCTGGGAAGAAGTAACATAATCTCCAACAGAACAGTATTTTTCAGTTTCATTTATTTCTAAGATGTGTTCGAGGCCTTGTGTGTGCCTGAAGGAGTGCCTGACAGTCTGGGGGAGGGGGGGTCATTGGCCTGAACCAGGATGTGCTGGGGGCACCCAGGGTCCTCTGATGGGTGCTCAGGGAGTGAGCCTAGCTGGGCTGAGGTGGAGGGGTGGTCTGTCCTGTTGTCCTCTGGTTGGGGAGGAGCCAGGGATGACCTGAGCCCAGCACCCTGCCCTCCACCCTTTTGGTCTGGGGTGCCTGGCTGCTTTGGAAGGGTGGGGGTAAGGGTGGGGTGACCAGTAGCTCCCGGGGGCTGTGGGATAGGACCCATTTAGCCTCTGCAGTCATCTGACCCCCATGACTCAGGCCTGGCCCTGCCCATGGAGGGCATTGGGCCAATCTGAGCTCATCACCACTGCCCAGTGCAGGAGTGGTAAACAAGTTCACCCTCTGCCTCCTGTATGTGAGAGGAAGCAAGGAAGGGGGGGGGTGCTCAAAGATTCCATCCAGCCTGAGTCTTCTGCTTAATGCAGGTGCATGCCATGGGCATCCACAGGGGCCAGTCAGGTGTGGGCAACACGTTCAGGAGCATGTTTGCCTTCAAATGGGCAAGTTGGCCAGGGCTCCCGAGGACATCTCTGGTGTCTGGGGGGCCAACAGTGCAAGGCTCACGAGGATGGACCTAAGGACTGGTGGTCCACTTGCAGAAGCACCCTGTGAATTTGACCTGCTGAATCCTGGCCTCCTGGTCTTCAGGCCTCATGGCTCAGACCCATGTGTTTTGAAGTCCTTTATGGCCCCTGGGAACCCCTGAGATGCCGCAGGAAAATGTTCTTGGGACATTGCTTCTAGCCTGCTGTAGGCCCGCACCAACTTCCGAGGGGGCCCAATCTTCTTTAGCACCCCCCTCTTGCTGTGGGCCCCTTCTTCTCTGCTTCCATCTCACTTCTCTCTCCTTCTATCTTCCCCCCTTCTCTCTCCTCCCTTCCCTCTCTCCCTCATGCCTTTCTCAGTCTTCTTCCTCCTTTCCTCCCTCCCTCTCCTCTCAACCCAGGTAACTGTCATTGCCATTACAGCCACCAGATGGCACCAGCGCATCATGTGTCCCCTCCTTGTTGGGGTACCCCTCACCCCCCACCCCAGGGTGATTAAACATCTTTAACCCTTCACAACACCCTGCCCAATGACTTCCTGGGGCTTTAAACATGGAAGAAAACTGAAGCAGCAAATACTGGCAGGGCAAGGGGTGGGGGCCAGGGGCTCCTGCCTTCCTGATGAGATGCAGCTAATAACCCATTTGGGGTAACACCTCACAAAGGGTGTTCACATACATTACAGCATTTGCTACTTACAATGCTGTGAGATCCTGGTTATCATCCCCACTTTACACAAGAGGAGAACAAAAACCAAAGAAATGAAATCACTCGCCTAAGGTGGGACCACAAATCTGTGGTGGAAGGAAACTCAAACCCGAGCGCCACAGGTTCTATGTCCTAGGTGTTCCTAGGCAGTAGGGCAGGAAGGAGATGGTGCAGGGCTCCAGAGGAGACTGGGGCCTTTGGATACTTCTTCCTGTCCTCTGTCCCTGCCATGTCCATTTGATGTCTCTCTGTTTGGTTTAAACCTAACTCAAAATGTTCCTTTGCCCAGGAAGATGCCCGTGATTACCTGTGTCCCTGGATCTTCTCAAAATAGCATCTTTACACTAATAAGTTTCTCTTTTTCCCTGTGGTCTCTCTCTATGTATTTTTTTGCTCTTTCTCTTCTAATGAGGCTGAAGTGTCCGAGAAGCAGCCTCTGCCCTTTGGGAACATACAGAATAGGGGAGCCCCAACTAGATTGGCATTGAGCCTGAGCTAGGGGAAGGTATTCAAGGCAGACTTCCTGGAGGAGGCAGGGATGGGACTAGAGGAAGGTAGCCTGAGTGAGGGCATGCCCTCAGTGGCAGTTATCAGGATGCCCAGGTACTGGGAGCAGAGTGGGTGGGGCTGCCGTAGGCCTGGGGTCAGGGGAGGGGACCATAGCAGCTCTAACTCAGGTTTTGCTCCCCCACTGGCTCATCCCCCTGCCCCCACCCTTCACCCCTTGTCCTGCTGGGAGGCCAGTTGTGGGCTGGGGCCAGGAGGGCCAGGGTGGGGCCCCTTTCCCAGGGCACGATCCTGAACGGGGCTGTGGCAGTGCCCAGGAGCCAGAGAGGAGCCGCTGCCCCCCACCCCCTTGGGCCCCTCTGTAATTAGGTCTATTTTTAGGCCCCTCTTCCTTCCTATTTCAGGCCTCAGGACTGGGCCGGAGAGTGGGCTGTCCTGGGGCCACAGGCTGGAGCCGCTAAACTGGGCTGTGGCGTGGGAGCTGCAGCCACAGCGCAGACCGCAGGCTGGGGCGGAGTCCTGGCAGCAGAGGGGGCCCGGGACGTGGCCAGACCTGGGGCCGGGTGGGGGGGGGCGTGTCTTGGCCCCTCGCTGATCTGCCCAGTGCCCCCAGCCCTGCTGACTTGAGGCAGTTAGCTCTGGGCCTGCATCTCTATGTGTGCCCAAGATTGTGCCATCCCAGCACCTTCAGCACAGTGTTGGCCCCAGGAGGGGGCATAATAATGATCACAATAATGACCAGCATTTACTGAACTCTTCCTGTGTGCCAGGTGTTGGCCCAGCACTTTCACCTGTGGTAACTCATTTGCTGCTTACAGCAATCCTATGATTGCTATTTTACCCCGCTTTTACAGGTGGGGAAACTGAGGCTGAGAAGCCTCTTTGCAGGCTCCACTCAGGTCCCAGTGATCTGTGAGGCAGCTGCCTGCTGACGAGCCTCCTGTCTTTCGGCCGACGGTCCTCAGCCTGTCCTGCAGGCGGAAGGGTGGGTCTCACCCAGCTGGTTCCAGTTAGGCACAAGAAAGCCAGCAAGGGGTATATTTAGCCCTGGTTTCTGGAGGAGCCAGAGCTCTTTTATCCTTGGAGGCGCTGGCCGCAGTAGGACTCAGCTTGCCAACGCTCGGCTCATGGGCTGCCAGGCGGACAGGCTTCAGGGCAAGGAGTGGGGTCAGGGAGGAGGGTAAGGGGCGAATGTGACCCTGCCCATCTCAGGCTGGAGTAGCAGGGAGTGGCAATGCCAGCCCGGACAACTGTGGCTGGACTGCCACACTCACGGTGTGTTGCTGCAAGCTCGAGGGCCCCCACAGGTGCTAGAAAGCAGGAGGCCAAGGGGGAGACCCTGCTGCCTGCCCCCTTTGGCCCCCGCCCAGCCCAGGCCTAGCATGCCACACCCATGGCCTGGGGCTCATTCTCTGGGGCTGAGTCCTGGCCAGGGCTTCTGGGGGCCCGTTCTTAGGAGGAGTGGGCATGGGGCAGAGTCTGAGGAATGGGAAGGGGCTGCCCTTTCCATTCTTTCTCAGGAGACAGACATATCTGGGCATTCACGTGTGGAGAAGGACATAGGGTTGCGGGCAGGTATATGTGTGCAGGAGAAAGAGAAATGGACAGAGAGAAATGGCAACACACTGCTTGCTGGGTCGTGTCTGTGAGTGTCACGTGTTTGACTCGGCACCATGTGCTTCTGGGCTTTGTGTAGCTGCTGACCATCTGTGCAACGAGGTCGGTGGGATGGGACCCTGTGGGGCTTGGATAACTGGTGGCGTGCACATGTGGGATGACCCCCGAGTGACCACCGCGTCATTCCATGGGCGTGACGAAGATAGCGTGTGTCTGCATCGTGATGTTTCTGGGGGACTGCCTATGAGAATGATGGCAGATGAGCGACTATAGCTGTTTTCATGTGTACAATTGTGATCTTGTGGGGTTGTGTAATTATCCCCCTGGACGTTGCTGTTTGTGAGACTGAATAAACACTTTTGTGAATGCAGAGTTTTGGATTCTGGTTGTATGTATGTGAGTGCGTGTGTAGATCGTGATTCTGGGTGGGACTGGGCTAGCATCTACCGCAGCTCCCCACTGCAAACAAGGTCTGCTCCCCACTGAGGTTCGTGCCCCACTGCCCTCCCGGGGACCCCCACCACAAAGCCACAGGCCCTCTGTGCCTAAAGGAGGGAACTCGAGAAGCCATAAGCGCCTGTCTCGTCCCTAATCCTCTCATCCCCACTCCCTCCGACCATCCCCACAGACGGCAGGCTTCTACCTGCCCCGGGGCGGGAGGCAGGGGAGAGAAAGAGGAGCCTGCCCGCCTGCCCGCCGGCCCCTCTTGTCTCTGCGCTCAGACAAAGAGCTCACCCTGGTCTCTGTGGGCGTCTGGGAGACGCTGGGGGGATTAGCGGCCCGCGCCGCCCTCTCCCCACCATGTGCCAGCCCACCCGGCTGGCACCAACGCCTCAGAGCCCAGGGGCGGTGCCCTCACCACAGCTTCTCTAGCCCAGGAGTGAGTGAGTGACTGAGAGAGTATGTGTTTGCCCTGCCCCAGCATCGTTGTGGAAGCAAAGGTGGAGCCCACTGAAAAGTGGGTCCTAGGACCCACAGCCTCCACCACTGGCCTGGGCTAGGTCCCACCTGGTTTCTACTTCTCTATCATGCCAGCACGTGCTTGACTGGCCTAAGTTGTCACTGGCACCCTGTGTCATTGAATCTCACATTCCCTACTCTTGTACCTCTCGCCGTGACTACACCTTAGACTTTCCATTCTCTCCTCTGGTTCCTGAGAGAGGATATGAGCCAGACAGTGAGCTCTGAGAGCAAGAGAGAGAGACAGCATGGGCTTCCGTCTGGTGAGGGCCCAGCATACACCAGAGAGGCCAAGCTTTCTGTTTTAACACAAGGTCAGGAGCTTGATGGAGGAGGCTTGGGAATGGCGTGGGGTCTGGGTTGTTCCTTGTGTCTCTGGGGAACTACCTGCAGCTTCTTCCCCATTAAGGAGAGTGACTCAGTATGGTTAGAGTCACTGCATCATGTCTTTGAGGCCTTAAGACTAGCACTTTCTTTGTATTGTGCAAGACCTGAAATGGTTCAGACCTTTCACATTCACGCTCATTGGATTTTCAGAACAGAAATGGCAGTTATTACTCCTATTCTCATTTCAGAGATATTTAAGCTGAGGCTTTCAGAAGTTAAGGGATTTACCCAAAGTCACACAGCTCACAAGCAAAAGTGCCAGGAGTATAACCCCGGGTCTTGCTCTGCAAGTGTCAGAAGAGACCCTTCAGATCCTTTGTAATTCCTGTGGCATGGTCTCTGCCTCCCCAATACCCTGTCTCCTCCACCCCTGAAGAGTCTGCTGTCTTGGGAAACTCTGGAGTGGATATGGGCTGGTGGAAGCTGGGTGACTTACGTGGCTGCTCGTGACACACCCCATCCTTAGGCATTCAAGACACCATTCCATGGACAGTTCTGGAAGTCTAGTCCATGTTTTTAGTGGTGTTTTATGGAAACCCCCTTCCTCTACTTGCCAAATGGGTCAAGAAATACTTTGTTTCTAAAGACCCCCTCCATATTTTTTCTTTTCTATCAAAATGCTATTCTATAGGTTTAGTCCCCTCCTTCTGTGGGTGAGGCCTGTCTTTTGTTTGGTCTTCAGTGGACATGGTGAAGTACTGGCCCCATCCCTTCCATGAGAGTATGCTGATGAGAAGGAAGCTGGGATTTCACAATGACTGGGGAAGGCAGTGAAGATTAGGGATCTGGCTTAGTACCTTGAAAATAAGAAGATGATCCATAAGGTAGATTGACATATAATGGCAGGTAGGTGGATAAATATATAGAAGTGGGTGAATGCACAGGTGAGTGGGTGGGTGGTTACATATGTGTATTGGTGGGTGGGTGGATAGATGGATAAGTGATCAGGAGGGTGTGTGGATGGGTGAGTGGGTGGCATTTGGATGAATGGGTGGGTATTCAGGTAAATGGATATATGGGTGAATGGGTTGGATGGATAGATTGTTGGGTGGGTAGATGGATAGATGGAAGGAAGGAAGTTTGGAAGGAAGGAAGGGAGGGAGGAAGGGAGGAAGGAAGGGGAAGGGATGGGTGAATGGAAAATGAATGAATGTATGGAAGGATGGAAGGAAGGGAGGATAGATGTTTGGGAAAGTAAGTAGATGGGTATGTGAGTGGATTTTTTTTTTCTTTTTCCTTTTTTTCAAACGTTTATTTTGTTTATTTATCCACCCCCCCAACTTGTTGTTTGTGCTCACTGTCTGCTCTCTGTGTCTGCTTGTCTTCTCTTTAGGAGGCACAGGAACTGAACCTGGGACCTCCCACATGGGAGAGAAACACTCAATTGCTTGAGCCACCTCAGCTCCCTGCTTTGTTGTGTCTCTCATTGTCTTTCCCCTTTGTGTCTCTTTGTTGTGTCATCTTGTTGCATCAGCTCGCTGTGCCTACCTGTCGCACCAGCTCGCTGTCTTGCTCACTGTCTTCTCCAGGAGGCACTGGGAACTGAACCGGGACCTCCCATGTGGTAGGTGGGAGCTCAATTGCTTGAGCCACATCCACTTCCCTGTGAGTGGATTTAATGGGCAGAGCTTTGGGACAGAAAGTAGACTATGCATAGGGAATACATTTTTCACAGCTACTTTGATTTTGGTCAGCTGTCAGTCATCTAGACTAAGAGGCATCATAACTCTGGAAAAATCTAGAAGATGCTGGCTGGTTCGAAGCTTATTTATGTCATACTCGGGGGTGGGTTTTGGTCCTCACCTTAGTCTGAGGGGCTAAGCATTATGACATGTCAGTCACACATATAGGTATGGCTTGTCTTGGGAGGTGGGCTCCCTTGGTTGGCCATCGTCTTTTTCCCATCTGGGGAAAGACAGCATTTCCTCCCAGATGGGTGCAGAGTGCAGATGGGGCAGGTGTGATTCTCCTGCATCTCACTGGTGGACTCACTCCTTCCCTAGAGGCAGGCAAAGTAGACTGGACTCTCTGAGGATCTAAAGCTGTTTCTTCTGGCTTTTCTGAGCTTTAGTCAGCAGTGGAGGGGCCCAGAATCACAGAGATTAATCCAGCAACTGCAAGATGGCATAATGCTGATAAGATATTGGATAGTGGCATCAAAACAGTGTGGTACTGGCACAAAGAAAGACATATAGACCAATGGAATAGAATTGAAAGTTTAGAAGTAAACCCTCATATCTATGGCCAATTGATTTTTTTTAAAGATTTATTTTATTTATTTATTCCCCCCCTCATTGTTTGTGGTCACTGTCTGCTCTCTGTGTCCATTTGCTGTGTGCTCTATGTGTCTGCTCATCTTCTCTTTAGGAGGCACCGGGAACTGAACCTGGGACCTTCCATGTGGGAAAGAGATGCTCAATCACCTGAGCCACCTCAGCTCCCTGGTTTGTTGTGTCTCTCATTGCCTTTCCTCTTTGTGTCTTTGTTGTGTCCTCTTGCTGCGCCAGCTTACCACGCCTGCCAGTCACGCCAGCTTGCCTTCTCCAGGAGGCACCGGGAACTGAACCCAGGACTTCCCATGTAGTAAGCAGGAACCCAATCACTTGAGCCATATCCACTTCCCTATGGCCAATTGATTTTTGACAAGGGTGCAAAGTCCAGTCAATGGGGAAAGAATAGTCTCTTCAACAAATGGTGCTGGGAAAACTGTATATCCAATTGCAAAAGAATAAAAATGACCCTTACCTCATACCATATGAAAATTAACTCAAAATAGACCAAAGACCTAAATATAAAAGCCCAACTATAAAACTCCTAGAAGAAAACATAGGGGAATATCTTTAGGACTTTATATCAGGCAATGGTTTCTTAGACTTTACACCAAAAGCAAGAACAACGAAAGGGAAAATAGATAAATGGGACCTCATCAAAATTAAAGTGAAAAGACAACCTACGAAATGGGAGAAAATATTTGGAAATCATATATCTGATAAGGATTTAATATACAGAATATATAATTAATATATAAAGAACTCCTACTACTCAACAAAAAAAGACAAGCAACCCAAATAAAAAATAGGCCAAGGACTTGAATAGACATTTCACCAAAGAAGATATTCAAATGACTAATAAACACATGAAAAGATGCTCAACATCATTAGCCATTAGGGAAATGCAAATCAACACCACAATGAGATACCACTTCACACACACTAGAGTGGCTATTATTTAAAAAACAGAAAATAACAAGTGTTGGCAAGGATGTGGGAAAATAGGAACCCTCATGCATTACTGGTGGGAATATAAAATGGTACAGCTGCTGTGGAAAACAGTTTGGCAGTTCCTAAGAAAGTTAAGTATAGAATTACCATATGGCCTGGCAATCCCACTTCTAGGTATATACCCCACAAAAAATCAAAAACAAGGACTTGGACAGATATCCGTTTACCAATGTCCATAGCATTATTCACAATAGCCAAAAGGTGGAAACAACCCAAATGTCCATCAACAGATGAATGGATAAACAAAATGTGGTTTATACATACATTGAAATATTAAGCCATAAAAAAGAACGAAATTCTGATACATGCTACAACATTGATGAACCTTGAAGACACCATGTTGAGTGAAATAAGCCAGAAATAAGCCAGACAAAAGCCAAATAGTGTATGATCTCACTTATATGAAAAAAA
>JAQZBX010023663.1:0-30683 GCA_029593785.1 Cabassous unicinctus
AACCCAACCACTGGGAGTTAGGCCCATGAGTCATTTCCTCTCAATATGTATTCAAAATGCTTTCCCCCTTCCTGATATTTTAAAATGCCCAGGTCTTGGGGAAAAAAAAACAAAGCAAAATAACAAGGATAAACCTGCCAAAACTAGTAACGGTTCCACACGGTCCTGCAGGGGAGGTGGTGCTACCTCTCACTTCCTTCCCTGAGTATTTTCTCATTTCTCCTCCCCCCACCTTATCACTTACTCTTTAAGGGACAAACGACACCAGGACTTAGAGAGGACCCTCTAAGCTTTGCACCGGCAAAGGCCGAAGCTGGCGCTTCCACGCAGGGCTGTCTGGTTGCCTAGGAGTCCACTGCTCGTCAATCTAGCCCACCCACCACAGCTGATAAAACTCTTCTCCCCATGAGCAATGGCTTATTCATGAAAGACACAGACTCTTTCTCATCCCACCTCCTACAGCATGTAGACCACAAACAAATCATGTCTCAAACTCTTTCTTCAGCTGTATGACCCCAGCTTCTGATGGGTGTTTTCCTGTTTTGTCAGCCACTGTTCCTTCTTTTATTGACACGCATTTATGTTGTAGAGTCTCTCTCTCCCATTACATTGTGACTTCTTTATGGGCAAAGACGTATTCATCTTTCATTATACATAGAGCTGTGGTATGAGGTCAATAGACGAACGAGTCCTCCTTCACTTTCCATACCTTCAAACTGGCTTATTCATAAGTCTTTCTCTGCACACACTTCTCTACCTCAGAGGTTTTCCACAATCCACATCTGCAGCATAACAAGTTTGCAGAGATGAGTTTCAAATTCATGGAGAGTCCACATTTCTAGACTCCTTTTAAATAATCCTCCGCAGCTTTGCTATGACTTCAAATTCAATGTATCAGAATCCCAGTTAGTGATTTTCATTATGTTCTCAGGTTTATCCCACTTACATTAAGTGTTATGATTACTTGGCTGCTCTTCATGCTTTGAGTTTTCCCTTGACGTTTCCTCTTCACACCCTCAGCGTTACCGAGGCTTTCGTCACATACGATCCCTCCTTTCAAAGCCTATTCCACCCATACTCTTAGCATTTCCATTATGAGCAGCTCTGTCTGGGTCCTCTGTGCCTCCTGTGTACCCACGCTCTACTATCTCTAAATTCTCATGGGTCGAAATACTATAATCACATGCTCTATTTTTAATCTCTCTCCACATGCGCACAAACTTTTGAAGACCCTCCATTGCCTAAGAAACTTACCTTACTATTTCAAGACCCGTTACCAATTAATCTCAAGCCAACACTCAGACACCTACTGGAATATCCTCCTCTTTAGTCACATGTGTCTATTTCCTTCAAATTCTTGATTCCTTTGCTTGCGTCTCTGCCTCGAGTGACTTAAAAGCTGGCAGCCATGCCTATCTTCATGGAAAAGGCATGGGAATCCCCGCTCTCCTACAGACCTACACCTCATTTTTGTTTGTTTCTAAGACATTCTGTTATCTGTATAATTAATTGTGAGACTGGATCTTCCTTTGATTATTTTATCAATTAACCCAGAAAGCCGTAAACATGCTGGAATAAGTGTGTAGGTGCTGGCACACTTTCCTAACATGGGCATTAGGCCAAAGGTTGCATAGAATCCAAGGAGGGTCCTTGGATGGAGAAACTGTAAAGAAGCAGCTGCTTGAATGAGTCTAGCGTTCTTCGTTAAGACATGATGAGAACATTTTTGTGAAACTGAACTGGCATTTCCTTTTCTTGACCTTGATGTCTGTATAAAAGGTGTGTAACACATCATCCTCCAAGCCATGCTTCCCCAAAGGAAAAAACTGCCATGCAATAACCTGAGGAAAACTTGAAAAAAGTGATAAAAAACTAAAATCCCACCAGGGAATCTGTTGTCTACTTCAAAGTTCCTTCCTGTTTCTTAACAATATGTGGTCTATGAAACTGCCTGGACAGTAACACATCATTCATACAGGGCTTGGGCCAATTCCTTTCTGAGGAAGTCAGTTTCAGAGAAAGTCGGTCCCAAGAAGCCTTGTCAATTCAGTGTTTCCTTCCACACTTTTCAAGACAGTGATTGTGGTGAAAAAATAGAATGTTAGAACTGGAACTTACTTTAAACAGTATCTAGATGGGAACTTTATTTCCCACTACATGAAATGAAATTTATCTCCATTTCAAAGGGTGTCCTCGATCAAATTCAGAAAGTTATTTCTGAACCGTAACAATGCTGGGACACTCACGTTTTTTCCAAATATATATCTAGACAATGAAGTGCATCCTTTTCGTAACCGAGAATTCCTAAGAGCTTTATAAACACAATTCATTCTCTTAGAAGAGCACAGATTTCTATATGTAATGCTGCTAACACCCAATGAGTCAATATTTCTGGTCCAGCAAACATTCTGGAAATGATGCTCATTAAAAACTTGATACCGAGCAAAAGTGGGTTCTGGCCTGATGCACCTCAAGGACCAATTCCTGAGACACAGGGGTTTCAAAGGGAGAGTTTATTTGCTAGCACATGGCAAGGGGCTCAGACGGCCTGTGGGCCTACGAGACGAGTTTGGGGTTTTTATGGATTTCAAACAAAGGACAGTGGAGTGGTTACTGTTTCAATAGAAAAGTCCATATACAAGGGTGAGATTGGTCTGGAAAAGTCACCACAGTAGCAGGTCCTAGTTAGAAATGGCCATATACAAAGAGTGAGGTCAGTCTAGCCAGTGTCAGTAATTCCAGGTATTAATTTTTGGCTCTTCTATAATATACTGGAGGATAAAAAAAAAAATCTAAATAATGATTCCTTTATCATAATCATTTGTTAATTCTTAACTCTCAAACTCTTCATATTTCCAAAATATAAGTTGACTTTTTTCCAAATATATATCCAGTGTGACTAACATTCTTCATAACTGATAGATTTTTCCATTAAGATACCAAAATACTCAGTCAGTTTTATATACTGAGTAGTTACTCATATGCTTTCTAACTAGAGTTACTGATAAAAGTAAGTTGTGAATAACTAGTGAAGGGAAATAGCAGTTTTCCTTAGAATAAGAGTATGCTTGCTATCAGGTACCTGCCAATAAACTCTGTTAGGTGCCTCTTGAAACCATTTCATCTAAGGCTCACAACAGCCCTGCGAGTTCATTGTCATCCTCTTCCAGGGAAGGTCACTGAGACTCAGAGGCTGGGATCCTGACGGCACAGGTGGAGCCGGGATTCCAGGCGAATCTGCCTCCAGACCACACAGCCCTTCCGACGACCCAGCTCTGGGAGGGCCTCGGTTCAGTGTGTTTTGAAACAGTCTAGCTTTAGGTCAGGTCTGAAATAACTAGAAAAATATTATTCCACTCACAACAAAGCACAGATGCATATGTACCCCCACAAAGTGGCTTAGACTGAAGAAATACCTGGAAATGATCAGTTTTTATTACTGTTTCAAGGATTAATGGGAAAATATCTGTAGCAAAAGCGAAACAAACAAACATACAAACAAAAAACCCAACTATCCTTTATTGCAAGGTTTTGCTTAAGAAACATGTAAAATGACTGAGCATTTCTGTAGAACCCAAACAATTGGAGCATTCGCTGGTATCTTTGTCAATCTCATTTTCAGAGGTTCGTTATTCTTTTTTTTTTAAAGATTTATTTATTTACTTGATCCATTTTAAACCCCCCCTTCCCCATTTTGCTGTTTTGTGTCCATTCGCTGGGCAATTCTCTGTGTCTGTTTCATCTCTTCTCATCCCCCTCCTCCAGTCTTCACCAGGATTCGATCCTGAAAACCTCCAATGTGGGAGAGAGGTGTTCTAGCCATCTGCTCCACCTCGGCTCCTGGTTTTCAGAGCTTTCGGAGCATCTCGTCTTATCTCTCTCCTTTTTTTACATCATCATCTTGCTGCCTGGCTCCCAGGGCCTGGTGGCTCACTGGCACACAGAGCCTGGCAGCCCATGCGCCTTCTATATATATATTTTTATTTTACCGGGAGGTCCCAGGGATCGAACCCAGGTCCCTCCATGTGGCAGACGGACGCCCAACCATTTGAGCCACATCCGCCCCCCCGTTATTCTTTTTCAAAGGTTTCTTTTTGTAAGTAAAAGTCTAATTGGAAAAACTTTTCTCAAAAGCATCTCTCAATACTAATCTAAAAAACACTTGTATTAATTACCTTTTAAAATTCAGTATGATTGAAAATAAAACCAACAAATAACCCTTTTTTAAAGAGGCCTATTTTAAGTTAAGAGATGTGGGTAAGGCTGTGGGCTGTTTCTGTGTTATATCAATATGCTCTTTCTTCACTCACACACACACACACACACACACACACACTTTCATCAGACTCACACACACACACACACACATAAATTTTTGTATGAAAAACTGAGATAACTAAGGTGGCACGTGTATGCCTAACTATCTGGACTCTTTCTCAGTTTTTATTTTATCCTGCAGTGAGAGGATGGGAAGCAGACAAGGGGAGATGGACCCTTGTGGAATCTCTGGGTACAGACTTACCTCTTTATTTTCTGAGGAAATCCTAGCTTTGGAAGTGGCTCCCTTTACAGCACTGATCGCTTATTTATAATGTGCTCATGAGTCTCCCCTTAGATTTAAAATGGGAAGAGTTACAAAATAAACATTGGGCAAAACATCTGGCAAATAAAGCAAAATAGCCATCTTTGGATAATCTAGTTTCTCAGACAGGAACTGAAGCTTCTCAGACATTGGCCCTTACCCACCATGGGGACCCTGCAGGTTGCCCCTGGATCCCCACCCACCACTCACGTACTCTGTCAGCCTGAAGATGGTTCTTGCACACCTGTGGCGTGGCTGGCTATGCGGACACAGCAATGCCCAGGTGGACGAGCTCCCTGCCCTCAAGGAGTCTACAGCCTATCTGTATCATCTGTGATCAAGGACACACCTGCCACACAGTGCTAGTGTGACTTATAAAAGGGACATGGAAATGGCAATTACGAAACCTACATGAATGCAACATATTAAAGAGCAAGAAGGTAATAACTACTATTTGTGCCGGGAAAGTGGGGGAGTTGCAGGCAGACGCCATCTCTAAAGGAATTGTATCTGCACTGCCACACACAGCTTGTCCTGTACACCTCATCCAGGCACATCGAGGGGAAAATGCCTCAGGGGGGACCTCTTAGTCTTGGGTCTGAGCTAGAGAGCTAAGGCACTGACCATCCCATGGGCCGTGAGCACAGTGACACTGCTCCAGGGACAGGAGTCTCACCAGGGTCCCCAGCAGGTTTGCCCCTGGGCTCCATCTCCGGGACAGGAGTCTCACCAGGGTCCCCAGCAGGTTTGCCCCGGGGCTTCATCTCTGGGGACAGGAGTCTTATCACAGTCCCCAGCAGGTTTGACCCCAGGCTCCATGATCCAGCGCAGAGCAGGCGACTTCCCCAAGCAGCCAATAGGTCTCGGCAGCCAGCCTGCTGGGATGCAGGCACTGTGGCCCACTGAGCGAGCTCTCATTAAGGTGAGGGCCCGCCTTCTGGGGAGGGTGTGGCGGTCCCATCCCTGGCCACTCGGCTTTGAAGGGACTGGGCCAGACAGCAGGTTACCCAGCAGCGATCCTCCACCTGCTCCGTCTCGAGTGGAGCCCACACTCGTCATCCACAGCTGTGCAGGCAGCTCACTGAGGGTCACACCAAGTCACTTCGGCACTCCAAGCCTGAAAATAAAATGAAAGTGGATGTGAAGTCACTTACAAACTCAAAAGAACAGCACAAATTTAAGAGATAAAATAATGGATGTTGCAACCGTGTTCCTAATTCTTAAAGGTGCCCCAAATTACCATTTTGTTGCACTAAACAAGTGCCCATTTTCCCATGGAAACCCATCTAATCAATGAAGGCAAGTTAATATGTGAGAATTTACAATTAACCCATAAGACTCGTTTTTCACTTTGAATGAAAAAAGTGTGGTCAGTGAATCTTTTTGGGGTGGGTTGGCCAACCTGAGACTGGCCACATCACGTATGTTCTTTCCAGACACAGGGATGATGTAGGGACAGCCTCTGGCCCCGAGGATGCCCTGGCAGGAAGGGAGGACTCTCTAAATCGCATGGTGCTGACCCCAGGCTAGCTGACAAACTGCCTGAGCAGGAGACCCAATCTGGACCAGGATTAGATTTGCCCCACCTGGGACCCCTCCAAACTGTATATCATCAAATCAGCCACTGAAGCCCCAAAGTGGACTTTCACTCTACTTCCAGTATGTTGATGTCACATCTTCACCACGAGGATAAGCCAAAAACAATTTGAAGAAACTTCATTCCACCTGAGGAAGGCAAGTAGAATCCAAGTGAAAAGTCTGGGAGCAGTTTCCAAAATGACAAATTGAAAGGGAATTTAAATTGTCTGAGAAATCAGTCTCTGAGTAAGGTCGAATGCTTTGGGGTTGAAATACCAATGAAATGGCAAAGGCTTTTTTTTTTCCCAATTTTAAAGGCTAAAGGAGGCTTTTGAGTTAAAGATTCTATTCAGATAGTAAGTGTTCCATGGGTTCTGCTGATCAATGGAGTGGAAGGTGAGCTCTGTTGGATTATTTTTAATTCCCAAGTTTCCATTATTCCCAGATGAGTCATTTGTCAATGAGATGATTAGATCAAGTAATGGTGTAACTGTCCACAAATGTCTTGTCAAAGGTCTGTTGTCCCTTCCCTGTTTCTGTTACTCACCAATACCATGTTTCCCAGTGAGTACGACAAGGATATGTGTGCACGTGCGGTATGCATGTGCACACATGTGCTGCATGTATGAGTGCATGCATGTTATCGTGTGTGCTTGTGCATGCATGTACAAGTGTGCAGTGTGTGTGTGTGCCGGGCACACGTGTGTGCATGTGTGTTTCATGTGTTTCATTCTGTCCTGAGGACAAAATAGTGGCCCCTTAAATAAAATATCTTTTGGTTTTCGACAGTAAGTGACCCTGCTTCTCCTGTGACAAAGCTCTCCTGTCCCCACAGCAGGCTGGAGCAACGTGCACAAGAGAGGCTGCTCCCAGCTGGAGAGGGCGGCAAAGGGGCTCCTGCCCGAGGGCCCGTGGCCGGGGCAGAGCTCTGGACGCTGGCGTGATGTTGAGCTGCTCCCTGAAGGGACCTGAACCCCCCATTCCGTCTCTGCCAAGGTAATTGCTAATGTGGGGTGCCTCATTTTCTTGCATCACCTCACAGATGGGCACTCTTTCTCACTTAAAATACACTAATTTTCAGGAAGTCTGGAATGAAGTTGAGTGGTTTTCCACAAAGACAGACCGCCCTTGGGCTCTCTGATGAGCCGCCGTCTTGTCTTGTCTCTTTCTGCCCCGCGCCCAGGGCTTTGGGGAACAGGCAGGCAGCTCCCCAGGGAAGGGCGCGTTCCTTCTTTCAGTCCAAGGACCTGGGCTTCAGAAGAAAAGGTAAAATCAGGTCATTTTGACCAAAAAAACAGCATTTCATTGCCAAATACGTATGGGCTGGGCACTTTCATTTTGATATTTTAATAAATTATTGGCGTTTGCAGAACACGGCCTGGTCCCCAGCGAGCGAGTCTCGGCCGCCCCTCCCTAAGGAGCGCTTCCGAGCGGGAGCGTCAGGAGACGCCGAGCAGGGGAGGGCGTGTGCTGCCGTGGACGCTGTGGTTTGCCTGCTACCTGACTGCTGGGCCAGGGGAAGAGCGGGGCCAATGCCAAGCCACCTATGTCTTTGCTTGCTTTTGCTCTTTTTTTTTTAATTTGAGAAGTTGGGAGTTTACAAAACAATCATGCACACCATACAGGATTCCCATACATCACCCCACCACCACCACCTTACATTGTTGTGACACATTTGTACAAATAGTGAGAGAACATCATCATCATATTACTGCCATCTGTAGCCCATGGCTTATATTTGGTGTATTTTCCCCACAAACCACCCTATTTTTATCACTATGTATTAGTGTTGTATATTTGCTATAGTTCACAGAGGACATTCTCATTTTTTTACTGTGAGCCACAGTCCATCATTCGCCACGTGGTTCACTCTGTGATGTGGTCCCTGCCTTGTACAGTCCACCCAAAGTGCACCCTCAGGGACTCTCCGTTTCATCTCAGAGCTGTGCTGTCATCAGCTCAGTCCATTTCAGACCAATTCCATTATTCTGAAAGGGAAAATCACATACCCCATTAGACTCCCCATTATTGACCCTTGGCATTACTGTAGTACCTTCTTTGCCATTGCTGTAAAAATATTACAATATTACTGTTAACTATGGTCTATACATTACACTAGTTGTGTTTTTCCCATGGATCTCCAGATTCTTAACACCTTGTAATAGAAGAACATTCTCACGTTTGTACTATTAACCACAATCATTGTCCACCACTGAAATCACTGTTATATAGCCCCTAGATTATCCTCTAGCTTTCCTTCAAATGACATTAACCTCCCTAGACTACCCCTTTCTTCCATAATCACATTTATAAATCAGCAGTGTCGATTATAAATCAGCAGTGTTGATTATACTCACTATATTGTATTACCATCAACTCTAGCCATTTCCCCACATTTATAATCCCCTTTATTAAACATTCTGATACATTCAGCACAGCTCTCCCTCCTCAACCCACATTCTGTCTCTTAGTAACCAAACTCTGGAGTTGAATTCCATGAGCTTACTCTTCGTATTTAGTTCATATTAGTGAGACCTTACAATATTTGTCCTCTTGTGTCTGGTTTATTTCATTCAACATAAAGACCTCAAGGTTCATCCATGTTGTCATATGCATGCCAAGTTCATTTCTTCTTACAGCTGAATAGCATTCCATTGTATGTATGCACCACAATCTGCTTATCCATTCATTGCTTGGTGGACACTTAGGTTGTTTCTACCTTTTAGCAATTGTGATTAAAGCTGTTATGAACACTGGTGTGCAAATGTCTGTTTGCATCCTTGTTTTCAGTTCTTCTGACTATATTCCTAGTAGAGGAATTGCTGGATCATATGGCAGTTCTAAATTTAGCTTCCTGAGAAACACCAAACTGTCCTCCACAGAGGCTGCACCATTTTACAATCCCACCAACAGTGAAAGAGTGTTTTCATTTTTCCACATCCTCTCCAGCACCTAAAGTTTTCCACCTTTTTAAATACTTTTGTAAGGCATGAAATGATATCTCATTGTAGTTTTGATCTGCATTTCCCTAATAGCTAGTTATGTTAAACATCTTTTCATGTGCTTTTTGGTCATTTGTATTTCTTCTTTGGAAAAATTTGTGTTCAAATCTTTTGCCCATTTTTTAATTTGGCTGCTTGTCTTTTTATCATTGAGTTATATGATCTCTGTATGTAACATGGAGATCAAACCCTTATTGGATATGTGGTTTCTGAAAAATTTTCCCCAAGAGTTGGTTGTCTTTTCACCTTCTACCACCAGATTGCATTGCATCTGTAAATCAGTTTAGGTAGAATTGACATATTAATAATATTTAGTCTTACAATCCATGAACACAGAATTTCCTTACATTTATTTAGGACTTCTTTGGTTTCTTTTAGCAAAATTTTGTAGTTTCCTGAATACGGGTCCTTTATGTCCTCAGTTAACTTTGTTCCTATATGTTTGATTATTTTAATTGTTACTGTAAATGGAATTTTTTTCTGACTTCCTCCTCAACTTGCTCATCAGTAGTGTATAGAAACACTACTGATTTTTTTTGTGTATTACACTTGTATCCCACCAGTTTGCTGAACTCATCTACTAATTCTAGTAACTTTGTTGTGGATTTTTCAGGATTTCCTAAGTACAAGATCATTTCATCAATGATTAGTAAAAGTTTTATTTCTTCCTTTCCCATTTGATTGCCTTTTATTTTTTTTCTTGCCTCATTGCTTTAGCTAGAACTTCTAACACACTATTGAATAACAGTGGTGACAGTGGGCATCCTTGTCTTGTTCCAGATCTCAGCAGGAAAGCTTTCAGTCTTCCACCATTGAGTACAATGCTAGCTGTGGGTTTTTCATATATGCATTTTACTATGTTGAGAAAGTTTCCTTCTCTTCCTATCTTTTGAAATGTTTTTATCAAGAAACACTTGATATGTTGTATTTTGTCAGATACCTTCTCTGCATCAATTGAGATGATCATGTGACTTTTCTTCTTCAATTTATTAATGTGGTGGATTACACTAATTGATTTTTCATGTGTATTGCATACCTGGGATAAAACCCACTTGATTGTGGTGTATAATTCTTTTAATGTGCTGTTGAATTCAATTTAAAAGTATTTTGGTGAGGATTTTTGCATCTATTTTCATTAGAGAACTTGATCTGTAATTTTCTATTTTCATACAATCTTTGTCTGGCTTTGGTAATTAGGGAGATGTTGGCTTCATAGAATGAGTTTGGTAGTGTTCTCCTCTGTTCAATTTTTTGGAAGAATTTGAGCAAGATTGGTATTAGAGCTTCTTTGAATGATTGGTAGAATTCACCTGTGAAGCCATCTGGTCCTGGGCTCTTCATTTTTGGGAGGTTTTTGATGATGGTTTCAATCTTTTTCTTGTGATTGGTTTGTTGAAGTCTTCTGTTTCTTCCAGGGTCAGTGTAGGTTGTTTGGGTGTTTCTAGGAATGTGTCTATCTCTTCTACATTGTCTATTTTTGGCCTACAATTGTTCATAGTGTCCTCTTATGATCTCTTTTATTTCTGCAGGATCAGTAGTAATGTCCTCCCTCTCATTTCTGATTTTATTCATTTGCGTCTTCTCTCTTTTTTTGACAGTCTAGCTAAGGGTTTGTCAATTTTGTTGACCTTCTCAAAGAATCAACTTTTGGTTTTGTTGATTCTCTCTCTTGTCTTATTGTTCTCAATTTCATTTATTTCTGCTCTGATCTTTGTTATTTCTTTCTTTATGCTTGCTTCAGGATTAGTTTGCTGTTCTTTTTTTAGTTCCTCCAGGTATGCAGTTAGGTCTTTGATTTTAGCTCTTTCTTCTTTTTTAATGCAAGCATTGAGGGCTATAAATTTCTCTCTCAGCACTGCCTTCACTGTATCCCATAGGTTTTTTAATAAATTGTGTTCTTGTTTTCATTCATCTTGAGATATATACTGATTTCTCTTGCAATTCTTCTTTGACCTCCTGATAATAATAGGGTTAAGCTGGAAATCAATAACAGGCAGAAAAAGGGAAAATTCACAAATATATGGAACTTAAACAACATACTCTTAAATAAACAGTGGGTCAAAGAAGAAATTGCAAAAGAAATCTTTACTTGCTTTTACTGCTTCTCAATATAGCACTGGAAGTAGTTGATTTAGTCAGTTGGAATTTAGTACACAAAATATCTCTTCCTAGCATGCTTGCTATGGTAATTTGAGCATGTACATACCCCCAGAAAATCATGTTCTTAAAGCTGGTCCATTCCTGTGGGGGTAAACCTATTGTAAGCAGGACATTTTGATTATGCTACTTCAGTTAAGGCATGGCCCAGTGTGGGTCTTAATCCTGTAAGTGAAGTCCTTTATAAATGGGATGAACATGGAGACAGAGGGAGAAAGAGCCACAGAAACTAGAAGCTGAAGCAACAAACCTGGGATGAGATGGGAGATACCAGCAGATGCCCATGTGCCTTCCATGTGACAGAGGACTCTAGGATCACCAGTAGCCGGTCTCTGGGGAGAGAGTATCGCCTGATAATGCCTTGATTTGTACATTTTTCTCAGCCTTGAAACTGTAAGCCTGTTAGTTTAATAAATCCCCATTGTTAAAAGTGGACCATCTCTGGTATATTGCTTTCGGCATCCTAGAAGACTAAAACACTAGCTAATAAGCAGAATCTCTTGTTGAGAGAAACCGTTTTCCTCCTGAAGGAAATTAACCTACAGAAGTGGGGATCTCCTTTCCCGGGGCCTGCTCACTCATGCTCTCCTGCATCAGCTCTTAGAGTCATCCTCAAACTCTAATCCCACTGAACTCAAGATTCTGACTGATTTGACTCATAGCTTATATCAAACATCTTGGCTAATTTTTAAGGTTGAAACAGACATATAAAATCAAACTTTTCACAGTCTATTACATGGCTTAAGAAAATATGTTTAAGTTCTCCATTAAAGTTGTGTTTTTGTTTTTGATTTTGTATTTTAAATATTGTTACTGTTAGCTGGCTTCATTGTTCCCTGAGGGAAATAATGTCCTTACATTTGAAGATGCTGGTCAAGAACTTGGAATTGCTTTCTCTTGTTTTTTTCCAGCTGAGTGCTTCCAGAAATAGATCATAATCCACAGCAAACCCTCAATACCACTCTTTTTTTTTTATTTTCAAATAAGATTGCTGCTTTAATCAAAAAGCTACTTGGTCTGTCACAAAATTTTGACCAAAAAAAGATGTATAAAAAAATAGAATGCTGATAATGAGTAGCCATACCTTACCAAGTTTGAAAAATAAAAAAACTATTACACACACAAACAGAGCTGGAAAGAAATACAATTGGAGTAAGTAGCCTCTAATTTCATTTATGGAAAAAGAAGTAAATCTTAATTAGTGGTTGTTTGAAGAACACATCAGAAGATATTACTTACATAACAGCTGATTCAAAATACATCATTGTAGACAAATGTGGCTTTCATCCTAATTCTTTGGACTCTAAAACTCTAAGCATCTGAGGAGAAAAGTCTGCTGGTTTTCTTCAAACATCACGGTAGACACCATTTTATTTTTCTATAATTCCAGCAAAAACCAACTCACTAGAAAATCTGCAAAGCCAGCACTTTTCCATACATTCAGCAAAGTTTGTGTGTGGTAATTATTTAAGAGCAAGCTGCTGGCAGATTTCTCCCGCGTGGCCTGGGCGCCTCTGCTGAGGAGGCACGTGGGTCTGCTCAGCTATGCAAGGCGAGCGGCGTGAAAGCCATCTTTGTGTGAGTTTTTCTAAAGTTCCTTTTTAGGGAATCCAAGTTTTTAAAGTGCCATCTGTGGAAAAATATTTGGAAAGATTCATGTAAAAATCAAAGGATCTTATTTTCTCAGGTGCTTTTGCTGTTCAGGAAAGAAAAGGGAGCTCTTACAAAATGTCCAGAGACATAAAGGATGGGTCAAAAAGCGCTAAAAGAAATCCTAACCATCTCTTAATATCACCACCAAACGGAACTCTTTCCCCGAAATGTTGCTCAATATACTTGCCAAGGACAGATACACACGGATGAACGTGCCCAGAATGCGGATGTCTTATTTTCTAAGGTTGAAATGAGAGAACATAGAAATACCGTGAAGTGTGTGGGGTGGAATATCAGCTCATCAGGGGCCATGCTGGGCTGAAGTCTCTGGAGAATATTTTGGAATTCTTGCGAAACTCAGACTCTTTAGTGATCCACTTGTTTTTCCTCATTTTTGTTATTACTGTGGTTTTCACTGCTTTTTTCCCAAGTATTTCTGGGTGCTTCTCCTCAATATTTATGTATCTTTCTTTCTCTGTTTCTTAGATCCACTGAGCTTTTGATTAGTTCATGGCTACATCCTGAAAACCCTTTTCTCTCTGCCTATTTGGGGCCTTTACTTAAAACTTACAGTGCTGCATCAGCTTCCTAATTGTAGCATCAAATTCCCCCCCACAGCACCTCTTTACCCTCCAAAAACGCCTTGTCTTAAGCAGTCCACCAAGCGAGCCTTCGTCAGCTCGGGCCCGTGCTGGGCTGCTCAGGAGGCCGTCCCACCGTGCAGGCATTTCCTCCCCTGAATGATGGGATCCCCACAGCTAAGCACACCCATATGGCCTGCCCCAAACACCGCCTTTAATAACTTGGCCAAATGAAACGCTGAGAATGTCTGTACAGAGAGAACACTAATGTGTACTCTTGGAAAATGAGTGGAGTGTGGTTAAGTTGAAAATTACAGTGAGAGAGCGCACACGTGGGTGGCCAGGTTTCCCCAGAGCCACCGCTCATCTCTCTAATCCATCCTTTCCTCCCAAAGGAATGAGATTCTTAGCCGATCACAGGGCCTCTCAGAACACAGGCTCATTTCTCAGCTTCTCTTGCAGAAGGTTCTGGATAAAGGATGCCTGCGAGCTCCAGAGCAGCCTCCCTGCCCCTGGACCTTCCTGCCTCTGACTAGAGGGGGATAGCTCACCTCCCACCTATACAGGAAAGAGAAAGGAATCTATGTGAAGATGCCGTTATCTTGGGCCTTGTAAGTAGCTGAGGCCAGAGGCCAAGTCTTACCACAGCAGCCGGCTTGCCCACGCCAGCCTTCATGTTTGCCGGTCACAACGTGCACAGTCTTGGATTTCTCTCAGGAACCGCCCGACACGATTGGCTAAGCCATCGTACCTTGGTGTGAAAATCAGCATCACTGCCCCATGGCCGCCCCTCCCAAGGTTTTGTGATTGGCACACATGGGAGCAGGTGGATGGAAACGAGGCTGGCCCAGGGTCGGCCCATGGACATATTCGCCAAATCAGGATTAACCGTTTTACCATGCTTTCCTGAGAACAGAAGTTAAGGCCACGTACACCTCAGCCTGGTGCAGGCGTCGTTCTCCTGCTACTTTGCCCCTTCTATGTATGAAAAAGCAACTAGAAAACAAATGTCAAGTCTACAAACCTCAGCAATTTTTCTAGCTTTCCCTTTTCTTCCATTCTAATTATGTATTTTCCCTAGCCAAGCTCATTTCCTAACAGGTTTATTTACTGAGGCTTCAGCTGAACATTTGCAAATGGCCCTTGGTGGGCCTGTGTCTTCTGTCTCCCCCCTGTTATGGAGAAGGAAGGAGCTGGTGGAACTCACTTCCTGACCCCGTGCCCAGCTGCACCTTTAGGAGGGCTGAGGGCCAGCGTCTCACTGTCAGCTGTGCCCCCTTTATGTGCCTGATCCCTGGGTGCCACTCAGGTGAGTCAGCATCTCAGAGAATCACAGGGTCTTTCTGTTGAAAGTGTCAAGTCCAGCCTCCCAGCTAACACAGAAGCTCACAGCTATTGCCAGCTGTGTGTCTTGTAAGCTTGGGCAAGGCACCGACATCGGCCTCATCCTCCTGGTCTGCAGGATTCCTGCCTTGCCTACCCCACTGGATTGACGAAAGAGTCAAATGAAAGCGTGAATGAGGAAACACTCATACGTGTTGTATTGTAGGGGAATAATATCAAAGTTGTCCTTCCCTCCTTATTTTCCATCCTTTCTGAGTTCCCTTGTTTATAAAATAGGAATTAAAATACAGAATTATTTGGGAATCAAATAGGTTAATATGTATCCAATAACATAGCACAGTTCTTGGTGCCCATTGGTCAATAAATGTGAATTCTACAGCTCATCATGGACTGATTCTGGTCCTTGAAACGACACAGCCGTTATACCCATTTGCACAAATGCAAGTTGTGCTGCAGTCATTTTCCGTGGTGTTTTTAAGGAAGTATGTCACTTAATCTGAAAATAGATCATCTAGAAACTACTCACCTCATGACAGAAGAGTTAAACTCACCAAACTGTTTCCTTGAAACAAATGGCAAGAAAACCTCTTCATTCCCCTGACCATGCAGACATGAATCCAGAAGGCAAACCCACGGAAGGAGAGCTCGTTATCCTTAGGTAGAAACTGACGGAAGAGGCAGCTCACCTCCCCACTAAACAATGTTCTTGTAACCAGTGAAGCACAACCTGGCTCCCTGCCCCACCTGCCTGCCCTGCTCACCTGCCCTGCTCACCTGGCCCCCTGGCCCCTCAGCAGGTGCCTGAGACAGGCAGCCAGGTAAATGCACACTGCCAAATTCAGCCTCCAATGCCTGCTGGTGACTGTGAGGGCTTTAAAAAATACCGTGTATCATCGTGTGTCTCCTGGCTTTATTCCCCCACATTATCCTACATCTTTACAAAGACTGTTTTTCTTAATAAGAATTACAGGCTCCTTCCACCATTCACTGGCTAAGATTCTGAGCCTGAACACTGAACACTGTTGAAAAAAAAAGAAACCAAGTTGAGCTGGCCTGTTTCAGTTTCCAGCTCTTCTCTAACCACACGAAAAGCAGTGTTTACTGTTGTCCTCATATTAAATTCAATGTGGTCACAGCTACATATGTTCTTAAAAACACCCAGGTCTCGCCTCAAGTTTCTCTCTCGTTTCTTCTTCTTTCTCAATAGCACTGATCTCTTAATGGCTTCAAAGGGAAAATCAGCCTCTGTTGGCCCATTTCAAGATGGCCTTCCACCTTGGTTACTCATCTATCCATGCAAAGAGATGTTTATTGAGTCCCTGAGCACTTTAGGAGATAACAAAATATATAATATATAAGAAAGAAGTCTTAAGTCTATCTTCGAGGAGCTTCTGGTCTCCCAGAAGGAAGTGCTCAAGTACACAATAAACATACAATACAGAAATTACCACGGTTAATTCTATAAGAGTGAAGAGTTAAAGGACTGCAGAGTTGGAAGGTTATAGCCAGTTCCAGCGACCATATGTGACCTGAATTCCCAACTGCACTGATCATTTTGGCAAACAGACAAAGGTAGGGATGGAGGTGAGAGATTTTCCAGGTGAAGGGAGGAACTTGAGCAAGAGATGGTGGTAGAGAAGGGTGCGAGGCGTGCTGAGATGCTGTGGCTAGGACAGCTACTCTGACTGCTGGTTTAGGGGAAACCTGAAGGAGAGTGAGAGAGCGATGTAGAGATAGACTGGAGCCTTTACTGTTAGGCTAAGTTGAATACATTTATTTCTTTGGCAACAGGGGCTCCTGCAGGCTTCCTAGAAGGTCAGAGGTGTTCAGGAACGGTACTCCGACAGCTGTATCTAGAATGAGTTGGAAGAGAAAATCTGAAGTCAGAGACAGCTTGAATGTTCACTGCAATGACCTAAAAGCAGGCAAAGGGAGCCTAAAACCAGCCGGAGTCAGATGGGTACAGAGAGACGCAGGTAACACAGGGCTGGCAGTAACTTCAGGGGCAACCAGAGTGAGGGCACTTCCATCCTAAACCCAGGCTCTCCTTTTAAACTCGTTTCATGGAAGAAGTTAATGTTGATCCATGCCCTATTCTAATTTCTAACTGGAAAGAGAAGTTGTTGAAATTGCAGGAAAACCCTAAAGAGAAAGGCAGTTCAAAACTAACGCAGAAACTAATTGGCCCTAGCTGTATGACAAAGTCATGGTGAAAAATACGATGCAAATCATTTCCTCCACAGCAGGTGCTCTTTTCACAGAGTGTACAATGATGAAAAGAAGAAACTAATACATTGTGAGATACTATGGACCAAATAAACACTCAACATGTATGTGACTTTCAGTCAAATCCAAAACGCAAAATTAATTTCAGGCATTATCCTGGGCTAACGTTATGCTCAGATACCAAATGCTAAAATAAGCCAAGCTCAGACGTGAGTTTGAATAAAACATAATAATAAAAAGAAGGAAAAATCAAATTACTCATTTAAAACAATATAAATTAAGCATTCCATGCTAAAGACACTACTTCTCTGATTTCTGTTCTCTTTGTCTTTGTTTCCTTTATACAAATAATGTCTGTGCCTGTTGTTGAGGACAAGGAGAAGCCCACATCCAGCCTCGTTTATAATTGTAGCGTTTGTACTGAGATCATTTCCCAATCACCAGTGCTTGAAAGAGCAGCACCTCTCCAGACGTGCTTTGGCAGAGGGACCTGCATGAAGGGTTCCTAGCAGAGGCTGGCAGAAAGAGAATATCCTGAGCAGAGCAATGGCGAACGGAAGCCTGGCTCCACGTTTAGAAAGAGGCAGAAACGGAGCGGGGAAATTGAGGATGTGGACCTTGAATTTATACAACTCCTGATAAAAGGAATATGCAAATATGTTTGTGAACTGCAAGCTTCTACCTAAATATAAACATGCCAGGACCATGGAAGTGGCCTCACAGGCCGGATCTCACAGCCTTCATTTTGCAGACAAGGAAGTCGAGGCTTCTTCCAGCTCTTCCTCTCTCCGCTTTTCTTGTTGATGACGCTAGCACCACCAAAAGAGACTTTGCTTCTAAAATGCAGTAGTTCATTCTTTAGTAGGAAGAGCAGAAGGATTCGAGTGTGAGCTAACCCCCTGCGATCCGGAAGGCAACACCATTTCACTGCGGCTGACGTCTGCGCCCTGCCACGTCTGCGCCCTGCCACGTCTGCGCCCTGCCACGTCTCCAGGCCCTCGCTTTCCCCATCCCGTGTGTGCGTGGACATGGCAGCTGATCTGGCCCCGAGACTTGGCAGCTCTTCTGCCAGGGCCTTCACCACAGCCTAACGCGTTTGTAAGCTCTTCAATTATGAGATCAAAGCACGGAAAATGCTACAGGCTACATCCCCAAACTTCCTCGTCAGAGGCAAAGACACAGAATGAGCTCTGATGACTCAGAACACGGCAAACCGCAGTCGTTTCATTAAAGCATGATGAGCAAACAAAGCCTTTCCTTTCAAGGATAAAAATGGCCCCGTGTAGGCTCAAACACCTAAGAGAGAAATAAATATGAAAGTTAATTTAGAACTAAAAAAGGCAATCATTCAAGTAGCTTTTTTTTTTAATGGAGTATTCTAGATGTGTTTACCTAAAATTAGGTGAGAATGGCTTTTGGGTATTTGTCACTAATTAACATGTCAAAAATCTATTTCCTCTTTAATTACTGAATTTCCATGAAAATAAAATATCTGTGAAAATGATATGTTTTGTATTATTTAAATTCAGAACACCATTAGGAATAGCATATTTGGACAAAGACAAGTGTCTGATTATGAGATCTTTGCCAAACTAGGTGACACCAAGATATAAATTAGACTTGACATGTGATTATTGTGAAGTTCTTTTCTTTTCCTCCACTTTCTTTTTATTTAAACAACTATGGAAGGGCAAAGTGAAAATATGTAAACAGTTTATTCTAGAACACTTGTACCAAATATTTCTTAATGTTTGAATGCGTTTTCTTTTCATTTGCCCCATGAAATGCAATAGTGATGTTGGATGAGGAACTGCACATGCCAGAACCAGTTGAGCCATTGTGTCTGTAGGTATAATTAGACTTTCTTGATCTGCGTGCTGTTATGTGAGTTGGTGGCATGTACGGCTGTGAGCAATCACCACAAAATGGCCACAAAAAGGCTTATAATGAGATACATATTCATACTAGCACAATCTTTTTTTTCCTAATTGAAGTCACAATCTTGCTTTTCTGATCTCTAGGTTGAGAAAATCCAAACTTTCTCCAAACATCCTGGATGATCATGTACCATAGATAGATAACAGATTTTCCTGCATAGATGTAGATTTTTGTACGCATTCCCGAAAACTCAATGTATTCCATGAGTAAGTATGAATGGAAGACTGCCCAGGAGTATAAAAAGAAAGGAAAAGATGAGAAAAAGATAGTCTCCAGAAACAATCCATTATAATTAGATAGGAAAGCAAAACAGATGGTTGATGAAATCCGTAAGATTTAAGGTGTGATCGACCTGGTAGGTAAAGGCCCAGGAATCCGGGTTCACTTCCGACTGGCCCTTGCCCTGGCTGTGAAACGTCAGGGCCTTAGCTTCTCTGAAGCGTCGTTTTTCTCTCTGCTGGGAAGAGCAGTGAGTCGTGTTCCTTGTGTAAGAGCAGCGCTCCTCCTCCCGGCCTTCCCGCCCCTGGCCCCCTCCTGGCACGGGGCAGGATCCCACGCACTCCCCGCCACGATTTGGGAGGTTAAAAGCCAGGTTCCACGGCTCTCAGGGCGGCAGCCAGCTCTCTCTCACACCCACGGTTCTTGTAAGGGGGCATCTTCCTCGCTGCTTGAATCACCCCCGCTCTGTTTCCCTACAACCCACCCCTCACCCCTTCCTCCAAGCCCACCAGGGCCCAGCCCAGCTCACGAGCCACTCGTCTGCTCTGTGGCTCTCCCTGCAGGGATCTTTGCTATCCTCCCCAATACTGAGAGCCACAGCTCCCCTCCTGCAGCCCGAGCACCTAGAAGCCAGGGGCCTCGGCGCAGGCCCCGCGTGGGTTCTGGAGCTGTCCTCGAACCTCCAGCCTCAGCATCAGAGCTTGGTGGTGCCCGGGCCCTCCCGGCCCAGCCCGGCTTGAGGCTCTGGGTCTGGGGCCAGCTGGAGCAACTTCTCGCAGGTGCCGTGCTGGAGGCAGGCTTCCCTGCCGGGACCAGAGGCCCTCCTAACTGCTGGCACTCGGACTAGAGCGGCAGGTCCGGGGAGGCCTGTATTTCATCTCGGGTTACGGTGTGTGCACAGTGTTCTTCAATGTTTTGTTCCATTTTAAAAATCAATTTAGGTGTATCGTTATAAAGTGAGCTGTGTTTATGGCTTTTTATTCAATTTAGGCATATCAGTTTAGGATGATATGTTCTCGATTTAGGGAAGGGCAATGCAAGATACAATTATGCATAGAATTCTTTGGAGGGCAAAATGAAATTCCATTAAAAACTTCCCAAGTATTAAAAAATATTTAATTTACAAAGAAAATCGCAAACGCAGGGGAGACGACTAGAGAGGCCCATGGGGCTTCCAGGAATGCAGCTTCAACACTGGACACAAATCTCCTCTTTCCATCTGGATGTCCATCTGGCTTCCAACAATAAAAGCCGCAGTACTTGGAAGACTTCCAGTTCCACCAAGATGGAGTAGCCCACTCCTCCCAGATGCTCCCTCTGACAAAACAAAACCAAACAAAAACCACAAACCTGAACAAACAAGCATAGGGAGACCTTGAAAGGTGACAAGAAGGCAGCTGCCAGTTCAAGGACCTCAACGTGAAGCTCGAAACTTGGGTTTACTTATCGCCTCCCAGTTACACGACACGGCAGTGCAGCAGCTTCCAACCAGAACCTGCATCAAAGACTAAAAAAGCTCCAGGAAAAACCTGTTCCCCCAGCCAAGGGATTGGAAAAGGGGGGCCTAACACCCAAAAAACACTTGTGCCAAGTGGGTTCGAGTGGGGAGCTCATGTCCCGCCCCACCCCCACCCCACCCCCAGTCACCTGGAGCGCGCGGCAGCGCCCCCATTCCCCTGACACGCAGAGACTCCTTTACTGATGTACAGGCAAGCAGCACGTTCTTTTTTGTCTTAATCATCATCATCACACCTGCAGATGTTCCTCCCTAATAATTCCGTACCTTGATTTGCATCTATCTTCTTGAAAATTCTTGGCAGAAGTTTGCCTATTTTATGAATCTTCTTAAACAACCAGTATTTAGTCAATCATTTATATTGTTCTCTCCTTTTCTCTTATTTCTTTGAGTTTACTCTGTTGCCCTACTTCCTGGTTTTAGAGTCCAGTTCTCAATTCATTTTCTCAATATTATTTGTTTTCTTCTAAGTGCTTTTGAAGTAATAAAAATACTCCTAAATACCGCATTAGCTGCATTCCATGAGTAACTATTATTGCCTATTCTACTAAGGGGTTATTTAACAGTTTATTTCTAGACGTGTCAATTTTTTTAAGCTGTTTTCTATTGACTTTAACTTATATTTCAATGAAGTCAGAAAACATGGTCTGTCTGGTGCTTATTCTTTAAAATATATTTGAGAATTTTTCAAAAGCCTAACACATGCCAATTTTTGTAAATATTCCATGTGTGTGCCACAAACATGGCTTCTTGCGTTATTGGATGTAAAGTTACATGTAAAATACAGGCCTGCCAACCCTCCTTTGCAATTCCAAACCACAAAAGCTCCAAAGTTAAGATTTTTATAATCATATGGAGGGGTCATCTGGCCTCACTTGAATGCATTCAGTGACAAAACTTGTCTTGAACTGATAGGAAACTATTTAATGTCCTTATTTATTATTCATTTCTTTTAGCTGCAGAAATATTAATATTTGATTCTGTATTCCTATGCTAGATGCTACCAAGAATATTATGTAATAGATCCTATATCATCATGTTATTTGTCTATATTGAAAAACAAATCTGAATTCTGAAATGCTTCCAGTCTTGTGGGTTTCAGAGAAAAAAACACTGTGATCTGAATATATATTAGTTTATTGATCATGATGTTTAAATCTTCTAGATCTTTACTTAATTTTTAAAAAATTTTGTCCATCATTTTCTGAGAAGAGTATGTCAAAACTCTTCACATCAGTTTTTGATTCACCAATTTCTCCCTAAATGTGTCAGTTATTGCATTTCATATTTAGAAGCTTTGGTGTTTGCTGCGGATATGTTCAGCTTTTGCTGCATAAAAAGTCACCCCATATTTTGTGGCTTAAAACGACACTGTCCCAGGGTCAGGAGCCAGGCAATTTAGTTGGTTTCTCAGCTCTGGCCTCACTGGGCTGAAAGGGGCATCAACCAGCCATGCTCTCATCCGAGGTTCAATAGGGAAGGTGCGTCCCAGTCCCCTCGGGGTGTTGGCAGAATTACTCTCCTTACAGCTGCAGAATTCATGGCAACTCTCTTCTTATCGGCCAGCAAAGGAGAGAAAGACTAGAAAGAGATACTGACGGAGGAAGAGAGAACCTGCTGTTTGGAGCTCAGAGTTCAGAGAAGGCCTCACCTGCTTGGGTCAGATCCACCCAGAAGGCTCTCCCTTGAAGAACACAAAGCCAACTGGTTAGAAATCATTGTTATAACTGCACAAGCCCTTCACCTTTGCCACATGAGGCCACATAATCACCTGAATCATCTTCTGCTGGTTAGAAGCAGTTACAGGCCCCACCACACTCAAGGGAGAGGATTCCCCTTGGGCATAGGTCATTGGGGTCCATTCAGGATTCTGCCTACCAAAACCTTGGCATTTCATCCTATTAAGTTGTGCCTCTTACAAAACTATAACATCCTTCTTTGTCCCTTATAATGTTTTCCCCTTAAAGTCCATTTTGTATGATAAAAAAATGCTACCTTCCTATCCTGGTTTTATTTGGGCTATTATTTTGGTAGTAAGTATACCTTTCCTATTCCTGTATTTTCAACTTTTTGGTACCCTTTTAATTTAAATGTTTTTTATGAAACAATATTATTAAAATTATACTTTTAAGTATAATCATATTAGGGTTCACTGTTTTGTACTATTGTTTTTCTGAAATTTTTATTCTGTTAACATATATGCAGCCTAGAGTTTCCCCTTCTAGCCACATTCAACCTCTGTAACCTGTATCCTAGCTTCTGCCTCTATGCGTTTGCATATTCTCATTACTTCATGTAAGCTAGATCATGCAACGTTTGTCCATTTGTGTCTGGATTATTTCACTCAACATGATGTCTTCAAGGTTCTTCCAAGTTGTTGCCTGTGTCATAACTTCATTACTTTTCATGGCTGAATAATATTCCATTGTAGGTACACACCACAATTTGTTTATCCATTTATCAGTTGATGGACACTTGGGTTGCTTCTGTCTTTTGGTAATTGTGAATAACGCCAATGTGAACATTGGTGAGCAAATATCTGTTCAAGTCTCTGCTTTCAATTCTTTTGTGTATATACCTAGAAATGGGATTGCAGCATCATATATTAGTTCTATCCTTAGCTTTCTGAGACACCGCCAAACTGTCTTCCATAGTGGCCGCACCATTTTACATTCCCACCAGCAATGAATGACTGTTCCTACTTCTCCACATCCCCTCCAACACTTGTAATTTTCCATTTTTTAATAGTAGCCAATCCAGTGTGTGTGAAATGATATCTTGTGGTTTTGATTTGCGTTTTCCTCATGGCTAATGATGTTGAGCATCTTTTCATGTACTCTTATTAGCCATTTGTATAACTTCTTTGGAGAAATATCCATTCAAGTCTCTTGCTATGGAAGATATATTTTACTACCTTATTTCAGATTTTCTACTTTCCATATTTTCATATCTTTTAACATTTCATTGTTTGAAAGTTATGTATCCTACTTATATGTATTCTTCTGCTCTTTCATATATATTTATTAAGGACTACTTTAGCTATTTTTCCCCAATCAACTTCTCGAGCTTTTCAATATCTATGCATTATGCTTTAGAAAGTCAAGCCCCCAGCATGTCTGCACCCACATCTGTTTCCTGATCTCCCCAGCTCTCCCCAGTCTGATACATGCTGGGATCATCAAATGCCTGCTTTGTCGTCATTCAGATATTTCTCCTCCTCCCTTTTTCTTTAGTGGTTCCCTGTTTAGACAACGTGAAACTGTATATGCTGTCCCTACGTCCCATATTTTGTTCATTTGCCCTGGATTCATTTCTGTTTCTTCCTAGAGCACTTCTTCCTAAAGGGACTTCCAGGTGGAAGAGCAGGCACTTGTTTGGAAAACTGCATTTCTATTTCCTTTTAGTAGTCCTAAGCTGTACTATGATATGGTTGTACCTATCCTTAGTACTCAGTCTGGGGCTGTATGTGTTTTCTAGTTTTCTTGTAATACCTGGGTATTATTTTCCAAAATATTTCAAGCATCGTCTTTTTTCTTCTGGAAATCTTATAATTTAATGTTATCATCTATTCATTTTAACTTTTTTTTCTCCCTCTTCCACCTCTGTATAACTTTCTCATGCCTCTTTGGACAATTTCTTAATCTGATCTAGCAGCCCATGTATTCATTCTTAGATGGTATCTAGTCTGCTGCTGAGTCTTCCAGTGAGTGTTTCATTTGGGGCATTATACCTTCCATACCCCACACCTCCAATTTGTTCTTCTTCATTATTAATTTTTTCTGCTCCATGTCTCCAATCCCTACCCTCATGGCCCTGGGTATTTATTTTGCTTATTCCAATTCCTTGCTCTGTCTGTCGTATCAAGTTTGCGCCCTCCAGTATGAATTTCCTTTCCTTTTTTTTTAAAGCTTGCACACCGTGTGTGTCTTGCTAGTCTTCCCTGAACGCTCCTGTGGCCCTGGATGCACCCGGCAGGATGCGTGAGCGCCAGGGCCCAGGCTCGGTGCCCCTGGGGTTGCCCGGCCGCCTCTCTGCTGTGCTGCGCCTGCTGCCTCCCTCCTTCCTGGGCTCAGTTTCGGCCCCTCCCAGCTCCTCAATTCTCCCTCCCCACCTGCTGCTTGATTTCCTTTGCAGTCCTAGCTATGTAGCTGAAGAGAAAAGCGGATGTTTGCAAGTAGCGTTTGAATTCCACTGGATTTTGCCTTCCCTGTTCCCTGAGCCACAGTCCCCTAGCCATGCTCGCTCTCTCTCTCTCTCTCTCTTTCTCCCTCCCTCACACACACACAACCTTGAGCCTAAGATGAAAGGACCCGAGTATGCCATTTCCATCTGGTTCTATCATTTCCTTATCTTTAGGAAGTACTGTAAGCAGGAATGTTACTTAGACTTAAACATACTCAACTTGTCATATTTTAGAAAATGGGTTATCTTTGGACACTGCCCAAATATATCCCAATTCTCTTGTGATAAAGCAAAAGGCTTTTCGGGCTGTATTTCCTTTCAAAGTATTCTGTCTGCAAGTCTATTTGTACATTTCTTAAAAGGAGAGAACTGGGATATAACACTGACCAAGGCCTCCTCAAATGTCAGCGCTTGTAGGTAGTAGGCCCCAACAGTCTGACACCTGGCTATCCCCCCAGTACTTCCAAATCATGGGGAAAGGTTTGGGATAGAATAGGAATAGGGTGTGTGCTGGGAGAAGGCGTAAGAGTGAAGTGAGGTGAAGGGCAAATGAGATAAACACAAGAGACTAGAAAAGAAACCCGGGAAGCAAAAGCCCACAAATGGTGTGAGCATCATTCCCAGGACTCTCTCGAGAGCATTGTCCAAGCACCAAGCGGAGAAGACACATGGAAAGGATTATCAGAAGTCATTGGTGATAGTGAAAGCAAGGCTTGGGAGAGAAATGGCAGCCCACGTACACAGTGTCTTAGGTCCAGATGAAGCACGTCATCACAGGCTACGAGAGGCAGAGCGAGGGAAAAATGGGAAGGCACAAGATGGAATGGCCACCAATATTCTTACAAAGTAGCAGTTAGTCTTCTGAGGTCCCAGATGCCATGCTGCTACATGCTTGGTCATGCTCCCCCGCACCTCATTCTTTATTAAACATGACCTTGGTTTTGGCCAATTATTTGCTTTTCAACATTTGCATGTTTCTCTGATAATACCATGTTTCAGCCATATAACCTGCTTCTCAAGAAAAGTGAGAGAGAATTTTTTAAAAGCATGAATGAAATGTAACCTGGACACCACCACCACCCAGTCTTCTAGCTAGTTGTTGATTCAAAATACATACACACATTTATCAATAAAAGTGTTTAAATAGGATGCTCTAACTGGATATGCTGTACACAATTTGAGCATTCAAAATAATAAAGGTAGTAATGATACAGGGTCCACAGAGATAGGAGAGAGAGAGGCAGAGAGAAAGAAAGAGAAAGAAAGGAGAAGAGATGATAGAGAGACAAAGAGAAAGAGAGAGAGGAGGAAAAGAGAAAGAGAGACAGAGAGAGACAGAGAGTAAGAGAGAGAAAGAGAGACAGGAGGAGACAGAGAGAGACAGAGAGAAAGAAAGAAAAAGGAAGAGGAGAGAGAGAGATAAAGAAAAAGAAAGAAGGAGAAGAGAGAGTGATAGAGAGGAAGAGAAGAGAGAAAGAGAGAGAAAGGAGGAGAAAGAGAGAGACAGAGAGATATAGAGACAGAGAGAAACAGAGAGACAGAGAGAAAGAAAGGAGAAGAGAGAGACAGAGAAAGGAAAAAGAGATGATAGAGACAGAGAGAGAAGAGAAGAGAAAGAGTAAGAGACAGAAGGCGAGAAAGGAGGAGAAGAAAGAGACAGAGAAAGAAGGAGAAAGGAGAAGAGACAGTGATAGAGAGAGAGAGAGGAGAAGAGAGCGAGAAAGAGAAAAGAGGAGACGAGAGAGAGAGAGAGGAGGAGGAGAGAGAGAGAGACTCTTCTTTGCAGAGTAATGTCAGCTAATAAATGTAGAAAGGATGATAGAATTTTTCATGGAACTTTACAACCTCCAATGTAATAATTGAGTCATCAAGGATGCAAAACCCTCGAGCAAGAGGCTGTTAGAGACAGAATTTTTACAAGAACTGGAGGCACTGCCCGTAAATTACCTCTAATTAGAAAGGGAAGAACATACTTTTACAAGGGAAAGATCTGGCATTCCGCAACTTAAAGTGACAGTGGCACCTCTGATCATTACGTGGTAGAGGAAGATTGCAAAGCATCACCAGAATTCTTGGCAAAAATGTTTAACTTAATTCTAAGCAGAAGGCAGGACATTCTACATGAAAACTGGCTGCACTCCTCAAAAAAGGAGATAAAAATGGGGGAGGTGGAGGCTGTTCTAGATGAAAAGATACTACAGAGATAGATATCAATCCAACGAATCTTGATTGTATCCTGGATTTGAAAAGAAAAAGTAATAACCTGCTATAAAAGGAATTTGGAGACCATTGGAGAAATTTGGCTGCAGGATGCATTTCGGCTGACATTATTGAATTGCTCAGTTTCTCGCGTGTGGGAGAGAATCTTCAACCCAAGGAGTCACAAGCTAAGGCATTCAGGGTTCAGCAAACAATGTGTTTTTTTTTTTGTGATGAGAATCACAAAAAAATCAATAATAGGAAGTTTTCCCTAATTGGTACCTTGGATTCTACTTTATCCCTAAGTAGAATTGGTGACATCCAAGGTACCAATGTTTTTTTTTGTGATGAGAATCACAAAAATGTGACAAACCGTAAAAACAAGCAGGTCTATATGAAGGGTCTGTGATGGTCAATTTTTCAAATTTGCAAAATGAAATATTGAGGAAGGTAAAGAAAACAGGCTTCGACTATAGGTTTTGGGGGTAGATGGAGGAGAGAAATGCGCTGTGCATGACATATTTGCCCTTTGCCCATCCCTGCTCTTTTGCGCGCTGCCTACTGAGGCCGCCATTTCTCTCCCTCTCCCCCTCTCCCTCCCACCTTCCCTCTTTCACTGCCCCTTCAAGCTCACACACCTAAGCACACATGCCTTAGAAAGTCATCCAGACTGCACGCTGCCTTCCACAGACTGAAGTCAGGCGACTGGCCCGGCAGCCGCACTGCAGCATGGAACTGCATATTCTTCGAAAGGACTGGCAAGGTGAAGAAAATGCTCAATTCATCCCTTCCAGCTAAGACCTCCGCACGAGTCCATTGGCAAGTCGAGGCCCCTGCCTTCTCACCGCACCCCCCGTGCACCCCCAAGCCTTTGGCCACCCTGTGGGGGCATCTGTGAGGGGTGCTAGGGGGACAGCTGGAGGATGGGGTTGACTTCAAACACGGCCAGGCCCCTGAGCAGCCGGCTAGGAACGGGTGCCGTTTAAAAGTCTGCCTCCGTGGCAAAGCAAAGAGCTGATTAAAGAACGCAGTCTACTCAAGGGAATTCCAAACACACAAAGTTAAACTCTAGCGTAATACAGACATGACTAAAGTGCCGTCTGTGCCAAAAGTCCAGAGTGATCGATGCTCAGGCATGTCTTCTCAACCCGGCAGACCTCGTCGTGGGCAGAACAGGGCGCGAGGATATGGGGTCCAAAAATGTTTGGTCATAAAATACTTCTGTGGTAAAGTGAACCAAGCTTACCGTCAGCTTAGAGTCCTGTGCTCCTTCTTCCCAGATGCATAAAAGGCCCAGAGTGATACATGACATCTACTCTAACCGGCTGTGAGACCTCCGTGTTCACAGACGGGCCACCCAGAGGGTCATGGCCAGGTAGAAGCTATATTTGCCCTTGTTGGCTTTCTTTGGCCACGTGGGCGGCAATGTTAGACTTTTAAAACCACCTCATCTGGGAAAAGAATGGGGTGATGAATAGCAATTTTCTTTCAGTAAGCCCAAATCTGCTGACTTTTGTACAAAGTATTCAAAACTCAGGGCGTCTCCTTACATTTCTGGAACAAGCATTTTTTGCAAACTATTATTGTGACACAATGCAAAAGGTATGTCCTCGAGGAGCTAATCCTGTTTGATTTGGGGACTGATTATCACTTCTCTGCACCCTCATTGTTTGAGTAGGCTTATTTGCCTGTTTATTCTGTTCTAAAGCTGCATCTGTGTGGCTGAAGAAGCATCTCTAGAGCAGCCAATCCAGCTGCCACAGTGAGTACAGGGTGATGGAGCACATCACAGTATGCTTAAGCAGACAGAATTCACTAGATAGCTCACACAAACATACAAACAACCAAACCAGCAACAATGAAAATAAAGCAGAAAAACATACATGGGTAAAATGAGGCTAAATGAAATGTCCACCAATTATCCCTAAGTAGAATTGGTGACATCCAAGGTACCAATTAGGGAAAACTTCCTATTATTGAAAACAAAAGGAAATGCTCCCAATGGAAAACAAACTTGATGTGGGTACCGCATTAATTTTCAGAATTGTGATGGACAAAAACTGACAAAATAGTTGATGAAAGGAACAGGTTGACCCTTGAAGTTCCTTCCAAAAATATGCTTAATTTAAAGCTGTGTTTATAAAACAAAATTAAGAGGACAACTCCAATTATTAAGCTAATGGGTCCACTCAAATTATTTACATTCTCCAGCTTCTTTGCAGAATTAAATTGCGACAAGTCACTCTGAAAGCAAACGTCATTGTGCTTTTGGAGATCCGAAAGATGGGATTTGTGTTTTAGAACACATGCCACGTTTGAAAGCATGTCTACTGAGATGTCTCCAGAGCAGCAATTTAAGCAAAAATTGTTTAAAGAAATGCAAAAACATTACAAATTATATCAAAGGGTGTTAAACTTGGCCAAATTGTTAAAATAATGTACATTTAAAATATATTCACACTATCAACTGCTTTGTGATAGGACATTTATTAAATCAAATAATAAAAATCTGAAGGCTGCAGTTGGTTGCAATAGAGCTGCATTTCCTCAGAACAAATGTCTCCAGAGATATTAGGAGGAAAAAGTGTTCTAGGCTGACATGGGAGGAACTCTGGGTTCTTGGCAGCAGGACTCCTGACAGGCAATTTTTTACATGTGGGTACCTGTGTGTTGTAAGCCCCAGGAGGCCCTGGCCTCAAACCTTCTTTGCAGAGGCTCTCCGGGGCCTGGGGCTCTGAGGCTCACATGGAAAGCTCTTCCCTGGAAAGAGCAGCTTGCAGCTGTGATGGAGCCCTGGATGGGGACGAGATTTCCAGGGCTATGTGTAGAAAGCAGGCGCTTTCAGCCAGCCTGTGTGTGCTACAAGTCGGAAGGTGTGTCTCAAGAAATCTGTTCCTAACAATGACCAGAATACCTAAGCTTGCAAGTAATTTACTTTTTATGTAAATGAGATTAGATAAGGTCGTCCCTATGACAATGTCATTCTCACTTATTTGTACTTCTGGTGGCCTTACTGGAGACCAGAGAATTGTGGTGCCTCAAGAATGGCTCAAAACTTTCAACCCAGACTCCTGGGGGTGGGGGTGGGGTGAACGGAACATGTGGGTCACGACAGGCTTAACGCTCACCAACAGATAAAGACCCGGTTCCTTGGTTCAGAAAGAAAGCTCTCCCTTTCCCACTTCTCTAAGCCTCTTCTCCTGCTTCCCACCCTTACGGACTATCTCTCGACGTCCTGCTTCTGCTCAAGCTCTTCTCCGTGGAGAGCCCCCTCCCGTTCCTCCCAGGTAACTCCTACTCTTTCACCATTAAATTCGGCTCAGACTCTGCCTGGTTCCCGCAGCTTCCTGATCATAGTCTATCACTGCACTTACTGTACTGCTGGAATGATCTGCTTGTGCCTGTTGTCCCTCTGGGGATGGGGGTCGTTTAAGGCTGAGATTTCAGCTTCTTTATCTTCGTACCTCCAACTTGAAATAAAAGGCCTGTCACAGTGGGTCTTAACA
>JAQZBX010023664.1:0-30682 GCA_029593785.1 Cabassous unicinctus
ATTTAAGTTTTCTTGAATTACTTTCAGCAATGTTTTGTAGCTTTCACTGTACAAATCTTGCACTTCCTCTTGTAAATTTATACTTTTTTTCATTTTAAAAACAATTTATTGAAGTATATCATTCATACACAAACATACATAAACAATAAGTGTTTAGTAAACATTGTGAAATCATGAAACAAACATGCATAATGTCACACTGGGCTCCCATACATCACCCCACCACAAATACTTTGCATTGTTGTGAAACATTTGTTAATAAATTATGAAAGAGCATTGTAAAAATATTACTACTAACTATAGTTTGAATCTTACTCCCCTATACTTTTTTTAAAGATTTATTTATTTATTTACTTATATCCATTTTTACCTACCCTCCATTTTTACCGTTTTTGTGTTCATTTGCTGGGCAACTCTCTGTGTCCATTTCCTGCCCTATCTTCTCATCCTTCTCCTCCTGTATTCACTGGGATTTGATCCTCGGAACCTCTGATGTGGAAGAGAGGCATCCTAACACCTGCACCACCTTAGTTCCTGGTTTTTCAGTGCATCTTGTTTTGACTGTCTCTTGTGTCACTCTCCTGTTGCATCATCATATTGCTGCATGGCTCAGTGGGGCCTGATGGCACACCTGCTCTCAGGGCCTGGTGGTGCACCCATGAGTGGGGCCTGAGAGACACACTTGCACATGGGGCCTGGCGGTGCACTCACTTGCATGTCCTGGTGGCACACCCATTCATAGGGCCTGATGGCACACCCATGTGCAGGGCCCGGGGGACTCACCCTCATGCAGGGCCTGGTGGCATATCCACTCACAATGCCTGGTGGTGCACCCACTTGCAAGGTCTGGCTGCACACCCACACACAGGGCCTGGGGGGCTCACCCACTTGCAGGGCCTGACAGTGCACCTGCACATGGGGCCTGACAGCCTGTGCACCTTCTATATTTTTCTTTTTTAAAATTTTTACAAGGAGGTTCCTGGGATCTAACCCAGTTCCCTTCATATGGGAGATGGATGCCCAAACATTTGAGCCCTATCCACGACCCTGTTATATCTCTTAAGGTTGACCAAAGATACCTAGAGTTACAGACATTTCCCATACAGCATGGTCATATAATAAATCAGGCTTGGTTTATCACCATCATTCTAAAAACCAGAACTAGGGAGAAAAACTAGGTCTGGGGACATGTAGATGGTTTCTAATATAGCAAATGGTTAGCCTACCCTGATTATCCTAAAATCAGGACAGCAAGACTATTCACTTCTATTAGCCTTTAGATAGCTTGGGTGGCAGGCACCAGAAGTCCTCCAAAGCCCAAATTGTAGAGAGTTCAGAAAACTTTTTCTTTAGGAGCCAGATAGGAAACATTTTTTTAACTTATGGACCATATGGTCTCTATCACAACTACTCCTCTTGCCTTTGAAGTTCACAAACAGCAATGAAAAATACATTAAAAATGTGTGTGTGTGTGTGTTCCCTACAGGCTTACAAACAGTTTACGGAGCCTTTGAATTAGGGCATTATGTGTGGTTTTGGCAGAATTCACTTCAGCTGTGAGGGCCTGAAATAGTGAAGGAGTAAGCTGGAAGAAAACTTGTAAGAAAAAGGTAAGACTAAGCACATGCAGTGATGGGGAGTCAACTCCAAAATGTGTGCACATTTACATGGGACTACATATCTTCAGTCATATGCTGAGATAAATTGCTAGAGCATGTGTTTGAGATTGAAGTTATGAGTAAGAGTTAGAAAGCATGTATAAGAGAGTGTAGATGAGAGATGAGAGGTCTAGCCTGAGTGTGTCCTGTAAAAGTGAGAAGGTCTAAGACTGAGAAAATGTGTTCAAGGTTCATGTTTGAGGTCCCAAACAAAAGCAAAAGCATGTGCCACCCAGAAAGAGCTCTTAAACCCTGGCCCCAGGGCTCTCAATCTCTGGTGCCTTCTTCTACTTAATAGAATCAGAAGCCTGACAAAGTTATCTTCTCCTTCCCTCATTTTCCAGCTCCCACATCCTAAACTAAGAAAAAAGGGGACCCCTCTCCAAAAACATGCAGTGGAAAAGCTCTGTGTGTCCACTACTGTAGCTCTAGAAAAAGCCAACAGGATTAGAAGCACCCTACACAACCCTCACCACCATCCTGACAGGTCCCAAATTTGATACCTCATGCATTGGCCTCAGGGCATGTTTCCTCCTGAATCAGTGAAAGAAAGAAATGATGCATATTGAACAGGAGTGAATAATTGAGTCATTGTTTAATAAATTCATTTATTTAGCATTCAGTTACTGAGTGGCCATGACAAACCAGGCCCTGACTTAAGGGCCATACAACAGGATGACTGTCAGATATCAGCTCTGAATGAGAACAATGGTGGCTGCTTACTCTGGAAAGGGATGGAAGGAAGAACACAAAGTCCCTTGATACTGTAAGGAAAGAAATAAAATAAGATGCAGAATAAAGATAAAAGAATTTTAGCATCACCATTTTTTACAGAAATGGGAAGGTGTCATCAAATTTACATGGAATCACCGAGGGTTCCAAATTGCCAAAACAATCATGAAAAAGAACGAAGTTGGAGGACACAACCTTCCTGATGCCAAAATTTACTACGAAGTTACAGTACTCAAAATAATGCATTACTACCATAAGGATCGATATAGACCAAGGGAATAAAGTTAAGACTCAAAGATAAGCCCACATATATCTAAGGAAAAATGATTTTCAACAAGAATGCAAAGTCTTTTCAATGGGTAAAGAAGTCATTTCAAAAAATGGTGCTTGGAAAACTTGCTGCCAATATGCAAAACAATGAAATTGGATCTCTACATCATGATATATAAAAAAACTAATTAAAATTGTTGATCTAAATATAAGAGCTAAAGCCATAATATTCTTAGAATATAACAGAGGCCAAATTTTCATAACCTTGGGTTTGGCAGTGGCTTTTCAGATATGACACCAAAAGCTAGAGCAACAAAAGGAAAAAAGAGATAAATTCACATTCATAAAATTTTTTTTTAATAATGTGTGTTAAGTTGCATTATCAAGAAAGTGAAAAGATTTCTTACATAATGAGAGAAAATGGTTATAACTCACATATATGATAAGGGTTAAATATCAAGATTATATAAAAATTGATAGAAGTCAAAAATCAAAAGACAAACAACCTAAAAAATAATGGATAAAGCATTGAATAATAACCCAAAAATGATATACAAATAGCCAATAAGCCCATGATAAAACACTCAACATCATTTGTCTCTAAGATTATGCAAATCAAAACCACAGTGCAATACCACTTCAACACACTAGGATGGCTATTATTAAACACAAAACAAAAAATGGAAAATAAGTATTGACAAGTGTGGCAGTTTGATATAGTTATGATTTCCAAAAATAGATATGGATTTTGTTTGTAAACTGGTCTGTTCCTCTGGGCGTGATTAAATTATGGTTAAGGCTTTGATTGGGTGACATCAGTAGGACATTGAGCCCCTGCCCCTTGGTTGGTGGGGACTCAGAGATAAAACTACATGGCAGAGCAGAGGAGTTAGTTGGAATTCTGATGCTGGGTTCTGATGCTGAGTTTTAATGCTGGAGCCTGGGGAAGTAAGCACACAGTGGATCTTGGTCGTGAGGAAAGAGAGAAGGCCCTGGGTAGAGAAGATCCATTCACCTGACAGTTCACAGCTGGCTTTGTGGAGAGAGACAAAGCCTGGAGAGCTTCATATTCTACAGCTGACCTTGTGGAGATAGCACAGGAGCTGAGCCCAGAAACAAACAAGCCCCAGGAAGAGGGGAACCCAGGAAGCCTGAACCCTCACAAACATCAGCAGCCACCTTCTCCAATATGTGGCAATAAACTTTGGTGAGGGAAGTAACTTATGCTTTATGGCCTGGTAACTTTGGGCTTCTATTCCAAATAAATACCCTTTAGAAAAACTGACCAATTTCTGATATTTTGCATCAGCACCCCTTTGGCTGACTAATACAAGGATGCAGAGAACTGGGAAACTTATGAAATTTTGGTGGGAATATAAAGTGTTGCAGGCAATGTGGAAAACATTTTGGTAGTTCCTCAAAAAGTAAAACATAGAATTACTATATGGCACAGAAATTCCATTTCTTGTATGATAACCAAATGAATTGAAAACAATGATGCAAACAGGTATTTGCACAATAGTGTTTATAATAGAATTATTTACAAGAGCCTAAAGTTAGAAATATCTCAAGTGTTCAACAGTTGAAAAGATAAATGCAATGTGTTCTATGCATATGATGGAATATTACATAGGAATAAAAAGGAATGATATTCTGCCTCATCCTGCAACATGGGTGAAACTTTGAAAACATTATGCTGAATGAAATTACCCAAACACATAAGGGCAAATATGGTATGATTTCATGTATATAAAATACCTAAAATTAAATTCATAGAGACAGAAAGAAGACTACAGGGTACCAAAGATTGTAGGAGGGTGGAAGAATTCATAAATAATAAATAAATAAATAAACAAATAAATAATAAATCTGATTAAAATAAACAAGGAGAGGATTTTATATCATAAGATAGGAATGAAGTACAGTCAAATTCCATCTTATCTTATTTTAGCCTGTAGTATACCTGATTGCTTAAAAAATTTACTTTTTCAGTTGTTTTTTAAACTACAATATATGAGGTCTGGCTGTATATTTTTGAAAATGAATACAAAATCAAGGGTAAATCCAGCAAAAGAAAATAGCAGATGAATATTTTCTAAATTAAAAACAATTAAATTTAATGACTTAAAATTAACTTGACATCATCCATCCTATCTCTTTATTCTTCTTTTCCTTTGCTCAAATACTGATTCCCTAGGAGTCATCACATATCATCAGAAACCATATTAAAGGGTAGAAATTAAGTATTCAAAAAAAAGTATGTAAATAAATATGTGTATAAGGAAAGCAAGAGCATTCATTTAATATTTGATGAATTTTAAGATAAATATTTGGTAAATTTTGAATTTTAGCATATGTAAATTTTACCTCAATGCACCTGACTTAATTAAAAATCATTTTTTGGCAAAAAAACAAAAAGGCTGGAGGGGAGGAGACAACAAGAGAGGACACAGATGAGCTTGGTTCCATGTATGATGGTTTCTACTAGGTGATGCATTCATGGGTTGGGAAGAGGTGAGTTATGATACTGTTGTCCATAATTCTGCATGTTTGAAAATGACCATTAAAACTTTTAATTAAGGAATACACACATATGACTGTTACATACATGAAAAGATTTTATTCATTGATCATCAAAGAAATGCAAATTCAAACCACAATGATATGCCAAATCCCACCCACAAGGATGTTTATTAATTGAAAAAAAAACACACAAAAACTGCTGTTGAGGATGAGGAGAACTTGTAAGCCATTCATACATTTTTTGGGTGGAGGAAAAATGTTTCAACTGCTATGGAAAACAATTTAACAGCTCCTCTGGAAGTAGAACCTATGATCAGGCAAACCCACTTTTAGGTCAATAGAACTGAAAGTAGTTATTTGTATGCCAAAGTTGATTGCAGCATTACTCACAGTAGGTAAAAGATTGAAACAACCCGAGGCCATCTACAGATGAATGGATAAACAAAATGTAGTAAATACATACAATGTAGTATAATGCATGAACCTCAGGGCATGTTTCCTATTGAATCAGTGAAAGAAAAAAATGAAGAACATTGAGTTGGAGTGAATAAATGAGTCATTACTGAGTGAATCCATTCATTGAACATTCAGTTACTGAGGGTCCCTGACAAACCAGGCCCTGACTTAAGGGCCATACACAGAGATGGCTCTAGATGTCAGCTCTGAATGAGAGCAATGGCAGCTGCATACTCTGGAAAGGGATGGAAGGAAGAGACACAAGGTCCCAGGCATTACTCTGCATTTTTTTGGTACTGTAAGGAAAGAAATAAAGGAAGATACAGAATAAACAAATCAGAATCTTAGCATAAAAAAAATGTTTCCCCTGTGATTGGGGAAAGCTCTTATCAAATTTACATGGAACCACAAGTGACCCTAAATGCCAAAAACATCATGAAAAAGAACAAAGTTTGAGAATTCAGTTTTCCTGGTAACAAAACTTACTACAAAGCTACAGTACTCAAAAGAGTGCACTACTATAATAAGGATAGCCATATAGAACAATGGAATAAAACTGAGACTTAAAAAAATAAAATACAAAAACTCACATATCTATGGCAAATTGATTTTCAACAAGAGTGCAAATTCCATTCAATGGGTAAAGAATAGTCACTTCCACAAATGGTGCTGAAAAATTTGCCACCAACAGTGAAGTTGGATGTCTACATCAAGACATACAGAAATTAATGAAAAATGTTTCAATTACCATAATATAACAACTAAAACCAAATAAAACTCTTAGAAGATAACAGAGGGCCAAATTTTCATGACCTTGGATTTTGCAATGGATTTTTAGATGTGATACCAAATGCATGAATTATACACCATGACCAAATGGATTTTATCCCAGGTATGCAAGGGTGATTCTACACAAGAAAATCAATTAACATAATAAACCACATTGGTACATATAAGAAAAAAGAACATGTGATCCTCTAGAATGATGCAGAAAAGTTGTTTGATAAAATACAGCTTACTTTCTTGATAAAAACACTCCAAAAGATAGGGACAGAAGGAAGCTTTCTCAATATGGTGAAGTGCATATATGAAAACCCTACAGCTAGCATTCTACTCAATGGTAAAAGACTGATAGCTTTCCCCCTGAGATCAGGAACAAGGCAAAGATGCCCACTGTCACCACTGTTATCAATATTGTAATAGAAGATCTCTTTTGAGCAATTATGCTAGACAAAGTAATAAAATGTGCCCAAATAAGAAAGGGAGAAGTAAAATGTTCACTATTCACTGATTATATAAACTCATATCTAGAAAATCCTAAAAATTTCACAACAAAGCTATTAGAAATAATAGACAATTTCAGCAAAGTGGCAGGGTACAAGATTAATATACAAAAATCCATAGCATTTCTATACACTACTGATAAGCAATCTGAGGTAAAATCAGAAAAAAATTACATTTGTAATAGCAAGTAAAAGAATCAAATATTTTGGAATAAATTTAAACAAGTGCACAATTTACATGTATTCAGAAAACTATAAAACTTTGTTGAAAGAAAACAAAGAAGACTTAAATAAATGGAAGGACACTCTGTGTTCATGGACTAGATGTCTAAATATTAAGATGTCAATTATAACCAAACTGATTTACAGATTCAACATAATCAAAATAAAAATCCCAACAACATTTTTTGAAGAAATGGAAAAGCAGCTTATATTTATTTGGAAGGACAAGCGCACAAATAGCCAAAAATATTAACATAGAAGAATGAAGTTGAAGGACTCTCAATTCCTGATTTTAAAGCATATTAGTTAGCTCCAGTGGTAAATAGATCATGATACTGGCATATAGACAGGCAGATTGACCAATGGAGCCAAAGAGAGAATTCAGATCTCACATCTATGTTCAAGTGCTTTTGGAAAAGTCTGTCAAGCCCTCCTAACTGAACCAGAACAGTCTATTCACAAATGGTGTTGGGAGAATTAGATAGCCATATTGAAAAGAAAGAAATAGGACCCCAATGTCACAACTAATATAAAAATTGACTCAAAATGGCTCATGGACCTAAACATAGAAGTGATAACCATAAAACTCCTAGAAGAAAATGGAAGAAAATATCTTCAATACCTTATGGTAGGGTAGTTTCTTAAACCTTACACCTAAAGTTCAAGCAATAAAAGAAAAAATTGGGGACTGCCTCAAAGTTAAACACCTCTGCACCTCAAAGGACTTTGTCAAAAGGGTGAAAAGACTCAAAGGGAGAAAGTATTTGGCAATCACATATCTGAAAAGGGTTTAATATCCATGTTACATAAAGAGATATTACAACATAACAGTAAAAAGACAAATGACCCAATTTAAAAATGGGCAAAAGACTTGAATAGACAATTGTCCAAACAAGAAATACAAATAGTAAATAAATACATGAAAATATGTTAAACTTCACTAGCACGTAGGGAAATGTAAATCAAAGCTACAATGACATATTTCATACGTATTACATTGCCCACTATTAAAAAGTTGCAAAACTACAAGTGTTCAAGAGGATGTGCAGAAATAGTAATGCTTAATCATTGTTGGTAGGAATGTAAAATGGCATAGCCACTTTGAAGGACTGTTTGGCAGTTCCTAAGGAATTTGAATATAGACTTGCCATGTGACCCAGTCATACCATTTATAGGTATATACTCAGAAGACCCAAGAGCAATTATATACAAATATACAAATTCTGGTGTACATACAAGATGGAATATTATGCAGTGGTATGAAGAAATGAAGTTGTGAAGCATATGATAACATGGATAAACACAGTGGACATTTTGTTGAGTGAAGTAAAGCATATACAAAAGTACAAATGCTGTATGATTGCTCTCTTATGAACTAAATATATTGTATAAACTCATGGAGTTAACAATTAGAATATAAGTCACCAGAAAACAGAATGAGAGTACAGAATGGAAATTTGAGGGTTAATCTATGCAGATTTGGTAAAAAGGTTGTTTCTCAATCTTTGGAAATGAATATTAGTGGTGAAAGCACCTCATAGTGTTTGTAAGTAGCAGAGGTACTATATGGGTATGACAGTGATTTAAAGGGAAAGCCTAAGTTCATGTATATAAATAGAAGGAAATCTGAAAAATGTAATGCAGGTCTGTATAACATAGTGAAACTGCATGTGAAATATGAATATGGGTAACATTGCATACTTAAGACTGTTTCTACAAAATATAAATACAAAGAACCTAGAGAGATGGAAACAGAGTAGCAGTTCATTGGAATTATGTACCTCAAATCAAATTAACCACTGATTCCTTCTATTGATATTTTATATGTTTCATATTTCTTAAATTTGCTTATAGCAAGTTTGGAGACATTTGAAAATATACAAATATAATTTATATAATGACAATTGTCAATTTTACATCTTAGGTAGACAGTTTTAAGTAATTTGTTTATAATCTTACTATTTTCCCATGTCAATGTGGAATCCCAACTCAGACACATCTTCTTTGCTTTCTTATTTATATTATGTATGTATTTATTCTCTTCAATCACAATATATCCTTGTTTTAGATGACCCAAAATAATCAGGAATTCTGTAGGAAGGGTGAAAAATCAGGAGAAGACACGAAATAATGCAGATTAATTTCAAATTATTAAGTTAAATTGAAATTATTTTTTGTCTATTTTTTGCTGGATACTCGCATTTCATATCCAAAATCAATTCACAGTCTCAGTTCTCAATATGGTTGTCTCCTTGCCACAAACAGGACACAGGGAACAAAGTAAAAAAAAGCACAAGATTCTATCAGAAGTCTTTATATATTGTCCTGGGAGAACAAGATGGAAACTTTGTCACGGGATATCAGGAAAGGTTCCTGTAGCGATAAACAATTGAGGAGGACTTTGAGTTTAGTGGATTTTCTGCAGGTCAGTCCATTAGATTTAAAGCTTTCCAGGCAGATAAGGAAGCGCTGAACATGTACCTATGAATTTGAACTGCTGTAAATATAAATGATCTTGTGAGGATCAGGTAGTCACGATGTCCTTAGGTTTCAGGAGATACAAATGTTTCCAGAAGTGAGCAGTGACCATACTGATGCACCTTGGACCTCTCTCTCTGGTGGGCATTTCTGAAATAGAGTGGAGGCAGAAGCCTGGATCAGAACAGGGGAGCAGAAATTCCCTTTGTAAACGTCAACACAGCGCCACCTAGGGGCTTACTGTGAGATGATCTGAAGCACATTTTATTATTTAATCAACCAAGTATTATGAAATTTTCTAAACTTCAGTCACAAACTGAAATCCATTCAGGCTTATTACATTGGAGAATAAAGGCCAAAATAAGTGGAACAATTTTTGACAACAGCCAATAAACACCTGAAATATCATAAGGGATTTAGTAAAATGGATGGATGGATAAAAGGATGAATGGATAAGTAGATACTTAAAATATTCACAATTTATGAACTGTCTAAATACTTTAGCTAAAATGACAAGATTTTATATCAGACATGATTAGAGAGCAACTATTAACACTGAACGTTTATATTCTAAAGAATGTATCACAATCAATGAGTATGAGATTTTTAAAACACCATTGGACTGATTAAAGTTTAAACTTGAATGGCACATGTATATATAGTTAATATTCATAAAATAGAATTTCCAGATGTAATTTTTTATACAAAATAAATTATTCCCATAGGCCAAAGCAACATTAATAAGTATTGGCCACAAGCAATATTTTGTGAAATTTGCAAATGTTTAAAAAAAGAAATGTCTGAGAAATCAATCTATTTTACATAAACTAATGTATAAAATATAACAGATTTCAGACGACTATTTTTAAATGAAATTATTAAAATAATATATACAATGTTAAAAGTTCATGGATCTGGATATCAGGGGAAAGAGGACATTTTATAATTCTCTATGGATCTTGTATTATTTATAATACTGTCCTGTAAGTTTGAAATTATTTCAAAATAAATTTTTAAAAGAAAATAATAAAGTGTACATAATAAAAGCTACAAAAAGCCAATTTTGAGTGATTATTTCCTGATGATGTCATCAATAGTTTCATAATTCAAAGAATTAATTAGACAAATTAATAACAAAAATCCATATATTGGGCACTACTGGAGCCTGCCTCGCATCCCCCTTGCCCACTTTCCAGACCTGCCATTGTTGTCACAGCAGGCTCTATGCACTGGAGTCCTGAGTAACTCAACCCTAACTGATTGGAGTAGAAGAGTATGACATATTTCTGGGTTCTGCATCCAGTTGCAGGCTCTGGACATCTCATGCATGGAGTGTGCACTTCCCACACAGTTGTCCAGGGCTACAGAAAACAGGAACTGACTATGAAACATGATCATCAAATTGGTCACAATTTTTAAAGTTTTCAGCTTGCCTTCATGGGACACAAGTACATGACAGTGGCCTTAGCTTTGAATTTGAAATGATGAGTATCTAGCAAAAACCAGCAAATAATGACCATGGACTTGAAAGACAAGTTATTTAATCTCCAAATGTAACCTAATCCCCACCCACACTTCCCTCCCCACACACAGGCTCCCTTCTTCTAATTTTTCATTCTCCCTCCAAAAACGCTGATGGCCTATCAGTCATCTAAAACCATAGAGAAGTATTTCTGAAGAGGACAAAATTGTTTAAATAAAGGAAATGTAACATATTTAAAAACATGTCAGAAAAAAGGAAATTGTAGGGTTGTAAGAAATACCTTTAATTTTTTATTTTTTGACTAACAAAAAGCAGGACCTTGAGTAGCTGACTGATTGTAAAGCAACCACTTGAGGGTTGATTTATCAAACTTCTAAACCTGGACCTTGGCAATTGAGAGAAAATGCTCTTTTGAAGAAGTGAATGTGGACTAGTGAGTGACTTTTAGGAAAGTCTTCTGAGTAGGTTTAATTAATTCCCTTGGCCTAAAAGCATGTGGTTTTACTTTTGCAAACAAAAAGAATTTGAAATTACCTCCATTTTATTCTGTGAAGATTAATAGTGATACCAAATATTTAGTATCAGAAATTTCTGTACTAATTCTTAATCTTATTATCAACAGACATAACATTCAATATCTAACCTTTAATAATAATGTGGTAATAGTTTGAATATGTTAATAGGGGAAAAACCCTCAAGATGAAGTGATTTGCTTTGTTTGTTGTAACCTCTCAAGATATTCAGAAAAATGTCATTTCTGCCAGAATTAAATCAAAACATGATTGAGTTAAAAAGGAACAGGAGGATGTGAAAAAAGGTGGGAGGAGGACCTTCTATATAAAAGCCATATGTGGGCCAATCTCTTTCCAGAACTGAGCTGTCAGTGGAAGCAGCTGGAGGTCAGAGGAGAACCAAGGTGAAAAGAGGTGAGTCCAGACTTATGGACTATTTTGTTACTTCTCAGACATCTATGAAGTCTGATATGGCAAAGCAAGGTCCTGGATTGGATAAAATTATTAATTCTACCAACTCTAGGCCAGGTTCAGTGTGTGCCCTTTTAGAGATGGGTCACCTTCTCCAGGAGCAGTTTACAAAACATAGATTTCAATACTCAGGTAGAAGAAATAAATATTTGTCATTTTTCTTAATGAAATCACAGTATAATTTTCTCTTGCAGAGGTGAATTGGGTTTCTACTTTGGACTTCAACCTCTCAGTTGCTGTTATGGGTTTTGAACACAGTAGGTTTGGATTAGCTGTTGACTTAGAGAAACTCTAAGCCTAGACCAATGTTGTCCCAGAGAAATAAGGTGTGACCTACACATGTAATTATAAATATTTGAGTAGCCACACAATGAAAGTTTTTAAAAAGAGGTGCTAATAATTTTAATATCCAAAATATTATCATGTCAACATGTGATCATGATTTAAAGTTTTTAATAAAATATTTTTTATTCATTCTGTTATTCTTATTAGTTCTTCAAAATCATGGTCTATTTTACTTGTTCAGCACATTTGAATTTAGAAAAGCATCATATCAGGTATTTGATGACTGCATATGACTGGAGACTTCCTTATTTGGACACCCCAGGCTAGACTCTTCCATCACCCTCAACTTAAAGCTCAATGATGAATCCTGTCTTTCATTCCAACAAGCATTTCAATTATCAGTAGTTAAGGTCTTTCACATTTGTTTTTTATTTATAATTTATTTTCATTTTTTAGTACTAGGGACAGCAGTTTCTCTAGGCATTTAAGAAAAATCCCTAAAGTCTATTGTCACTTAATACATGGAATCACTATTATCTTGCTTATCTTCCCACAGATAGTGTCCATGGCTGAGCACTTTAAAGAAGCAAGTAGATGTCCTATCTACCTGGTTTATCTTGACAAACCCATGTACTTGAAGTGTGGATACATCTGCTGTTTCCACTGCATCAATTCACTGAAGAAGGAGCTCCATGGGGAGGGCTTATTATGCCCATCCTGCCCTGTGGTCTCTCAGAAGAAGGACATCAGGACCAATAGCCACATGGGGGGACTGGTTTCCAAGGTAAAGGACCTGGAGCCCCACATGAGAGCACCTCTAAAAATGAATCCAAGGATGCTGCAGTTTCAAGTTACGGAGTCTATACAGCCTACCCAATTTCCACAGAATGTTCTCCATATGGGCACCTTTTATGCTACCTAAACAATGGTTGTTCTCACCTCTGAGTATAGATTGGATCAATGGAGATTACAAAGAAAGAAAATATTTAAGACATGACCTAGACCTGTGCTGTCCATTATGGGAGCCACTGCTGGACACTGACCACTTGAAATATGGCTACTGCCACATGTGGAAGTAATATTTTTAGATGTATCAAGTTTAATAATAAGTTATTAAAACAATTTTACAGGTATCTAATTTTTTCAAAATGGGGACACTGGAAAATTAACAGTCACCCATACGGCTCTCTAGCTTCCATCGGCTAACCCCGCCTAGACCATGGCTTCTCAAAACTTGAATACACATTCAATTACCAGGTATTTAAAAAGTGCCCACATGATTCTGACACACTGGGATGTATCTCAGTGCACAGGCCACTTGAACAAGAGCTGGAGAAAGTGTGCATGGTGGTCAAGCCTGTAGACTGAGGTCCACTTGTGTAGTCAAGGTTTTAGTGTTCATCAAATGCCTCCTACACTGCTCAGGGGCCACAGGAAATACTGCCTGACTCCATGTCACAGCTTAACTCTGAATTATTTTGTGATCTAATTTAGAAATAAGTTGATTGTTAAAGTGAATTATCTATGTTTATCTCTATGCCTAATGGGCTAAAGTCAGGAGGCCAGTGCAGACTTAGCAGATTTCAGAATCCAGTATGCTTCTAAAGTGACATCTCCATGCTGGTTCTCTCTCTAGCCCAAGAGGATGTTTTCAGGTGAATTGTAATCAGGAGGTGCTGTGTTGGGAGGGAATACAATGACAGTGCTTAGGTATGTAGCAATTGTAAAGAAAAGTGAATTGCTTTATTTTCTAAGTGAGTATGCTCCATGCAACTCACATTTGAGTTGGTGAAACTTGTCTCAGATATTTTTTCTCCTTGAAAACACCTCTCCGATGACAACATATCTTAAGTCATCTTCCACTGAACCAGTCGTAAGAGACCTGAGCGAGATAATTAATTTTTTGTCCATAAGGTTCACTTTGGAGACTGCCATTGGCTCTATCCACATGGTTGTATTAGGACACTCAGCTCTGGGCTCCAACCCCAATCATTAGGAAGCACTGAGTATTGTAGATGCTGGCAATCCACAGAGACATTCATATACAGTATACAAGTTTCCCCACTCCACTTCCCCATGCAAGTTCTGGGACTAAGGTGATTTCAGGATACAAAGAAATCCTTGTTCTTGCCCAAAGGAATCCCTTCTTCTATCTTGACTTCCACAGAATTTACTCATTTCAGACCAGGACTGCTAGTTTTATCCCTTCATTTTGTTATATCCATCAGAAAACACATTCCTGAAATGTTAGTGCTTACCTAGTCAACAAGACTAAATGGTGCATGTTCAGTAAAAGAAAAACAAACTTTAACATGTCAATATTATTCTGCAAAAAGTAAAATTATATTTCCATCCTTCAAAATCCTATTATCTATCCACTTTTTACAGGATTATGCTAATTTATGTAAATTTTTTTAGATCAATAAACAGTCATATTCCCTTACTTCATGAATCTCACACTTAAGGGAAGAAAGTTATTTCATCAAATAATCACAAACAATATAAAAAGAATTCCCACTATCAGAGAAATTGTTACAATTATTTACATTTTAAATAAAAAAGTTAAGGATGATCAAGGAAGTTTCCCCAGGAAAATTCCAATTTAGGGAAGAAGAATTGTAGAATTCAAGTAATGAAAGTGAATGAGACACTTGGTAGAAATGATGAATGGGACAATATTTCTGAACTACTTTTCTTTCCACAGTGGACATGATATTGGATGTGGACACAGCCAACAACTACCTCATGATTTCTGAAGACCTGAAGAGAGTGAAATATGCACATATCAAACAGAATCGGGAAGAGTATGCTGAGAGATTCCATGCAATTTGCATCCTTGCCACCAGTCGGTTCAAATCTGGCCGCCATTACTGGGAAGTGGATGTGTGAACAAGCAAAGGCTAGATGTTGGGTGTTTGTAAGGAATCTGTTCCTTGACAATGGGAACCTCTACTGTTTTTGAAATATGATTTCTGGACTGTGAGTCTACTAACTGGAGATTGCTACTCTGCAACACTACACCTTTGACACTATTCCAGGTGATTCCTCAGTTGCACTGAGTAGGGATTTTCCTGGATATGGATATAGGAAACATTTCCTTTTGGGACATTCATGATGGGTCCCATATCTTCACATTCAACAAAATTTCTACTTCAGAGCCACTGCGCCCATTTTTTGCTCCTACATATCCAAGTAATGATGGTCAAGGCTACCTGAGTGAATCTGGGCACTGTCACTGATATAGATTATCCTGAGCAAGGTAAATAAAACTTGGAGCACACCATATTTATAAAAAATGACTTTGTGTTCATAGCTAAATCCTTTTTTGCATGTTTCATACCTGATACACAGTTACAGCAAAAAATATGGATTTCATGAATCACAAACATGAGCTAAGTAGATAAATTAGGAAAAATTACATTTCAAATATTCAGTTGCCATGGTTATCTTTTTGGGGTCTGAGGTGTACATTTCCATTCCAATAAAAGTTATGAACTTTTACATCAATTTCCAAATGTTCTCCTTTTAATTTTTGTAAGATAAACAAATGTGTTATGAGGATGAAAAATTCAATCAACTATTTGGTATGTGACCAACCAGATTATATCATTTCCAAAATGATAAGGAAGCAAAGCAATATAAACAGTAAAAATACCAAGATGGATGTATCCAGTTGAGAAATGGATCAATGCCCCTCTAATATCCAGAATTGTGAAGACAAAATTTCATCACCACAAGAAAGTTTCTCAAACATTTTCTTGGGTTTGTGTTTGTCTAGGCCTTTATTTCTGGTGCTATCCAAACTGAACTATTTAATTTCCATTTAGGCTATACTCATGGTAACATCTAATGTGCTCCCTCATTCCTTCCATCTTCAGTGCCATTTCTATTAATGTGGAAACAAGACATGGATATCAACTTTCATTACCAGGCCTTTCAAAATTTCTGAGCCTCTTGCCAGACCTACCGAGAAAGTAGAGAACACAAATCACCATTACAGGATTGAATAAGAGAATTTTACACCAGCTCTGCAGATAATGAAGGAGTCAATGAGAATGTTTTGAACATTATACCCATACATTCAAATACCTTAATATTTTAAAAAAAAATACATAGACTTTAAAGAAAATTACAGACCAACATCTTTAATGAACGTAGATACAAAATTCCTCAACACAATATATAGCAAATTGATTTAGCTATATATATGTATATGTGTGTGTATGTGAATATATGTGTGTGTGTGTGTATATATATATATATATATATAATCTTACTAGATAGTTTATCCTGTGACAAGAAAACTCATTAAAATTATAAAATTAGTCAAGCTAATTAACTAGATTAACAGACTAAAAAAGAAAAATTTATACAATGATGTGAAGAGATGGAGGAAACTGACAAAATTGAATATCCATTCATGATAAAAACTGTCAACAAGCCACAAATACAAGGGAGCACCCTCATTCTGACCAATGGCATCTACAAAGGTATTATATCTGTAATTATGCTTTATTTTGAAGGAGTAAATTGTTTCCCACTATGATCTCTAAAAGACATGGATATCTGCTCTTATTTAACATTTTACAAAAAATTTAGCCAGTATAATAAAGCAAGCTAAAGTAAAAGAAAGGTATAATAATTGGAAAGAAAAAATAAAACTCAATTTTCAGATTACATGACTGAATGTTCCATAAAAACTATTTTAAAAGTTATTAGAACAAATAAGTGAGTTAAGCAAGTTCACAGAAATAAGGATCCATGTATAAAAAACAATTATTTGTCTTCTTACTGACAATGAACAACCTGAAACTGAAATTTGAAAGTCATTATTATTTATATTCACACTAACATACATCACTGGCACATAGCGCAGGGACTACGAGCAGTTTATGTCCAAAATATGTTTGCTGACTGAGTGAGATCAAAGTACCATCCACATGTAAAACATTATTAATAGGGGAAAGGAGAAAAGGTAGAGAATGCTGGGTATATGGGAATCTCCTATATTCTGCAAGTGACTTTTCTTTAACCTAAAGCTTGTTTGAACAAAATGAAAAAAATTAGACTCTGGGTGAATAAATGGAAACAAACATCACTGTACATACAAGACAACAGATCTTACAGTGATGAAAGACACAATGTTACAAAATTTTGAATTTTATATTTTGCATTAAAATATTTTTTTCATTATTTAAAACTTTTAAAAAATTTTGTATTTTAGTCATTATTTTTAAAACCATCATTATTATATCATTTTCCTATTAACTGTATTTGGTTATTTTGTTGTCTTCAATTTTGAAGAATTTTGGATCACAGAAGGATTACAACTGTGACACGGGAGGATCATTGGTGTGGGGTTACAGACAGGGAGGATGCATGGGAAGAAGTTCACTTGGGGCATACCTATAAGGCATATGAATGTGTTTAAGTATTCATGGGGCATTGTCACAGTGGGTGGAGATCCACACAATAACCAAAGAAATATCAAATTCCCATCCTGGGGAGATCTGCCACATTCTCTAATGGGACAGCAAGAATTCCCTGAGTACAGGGCCAGAGACTAGTGAAGGAGGATGGACGATTGATGAGCCCTTGATTGTGACGACTGTACTTATGAAACTTTTCTTTAGAAATTGAAACTTAGCATAGTATTAAATGGTGCTTAAGCGTTACTTCTTGAGAGCCTCCTTGTTACTCAATTGTGGCCTCTCTCTAAGCCAAAACTCAGTGTATAAATGCATTACCTTCCCTCCAGTGTGGGACATGACTTCTGGGAATAAGCCTCCTTGGCACCGAGGGATTACTACCAAGCACCAATTATAAATGCAACTGTAAAAAGACCTTGACCACAAGGGGGAAAGGGTAAATACAAATGAGTTCATAGGGCTAAGAGACTTTAAAGTGAGTCAAGAGGTCATTTCAGAGGTTAAACTTATGCACATCTCAGCAGGAACTCGTAGACTGCCAAAGTAAATATTACCTCAAATAGCGGGGCTCCTGAGGTCCCTGGAAACATCCAGACACTATAGGCAGAGCAGACAGCTCAGGAGTTTGGCACCCTGCCAATGGGCCCTACTTTAGAATTTATGGTCCCCAGTATGATAGAGTTGGACTCAGTTGTGTTTTCCCTACACATGGCTCTGCTGCCCCTCTATTTGAACCTATATTTAGTACTAGAGTTGATAGTTATATGTTCAAGAGACTTAAATCTTTGGGCTGTCCATGTGCTAGTTGAGCCCTGAATCTCAACAGACTTGCAATACCTACTCTCCAGTTCATTGGACTCACTCAAGACAACTAACAAGGAGGTGATGATGGACAATGACCATCTCAAGGAACAGAGAGAGTCTGCAACTGTAAGCAAGAAAGTCCCATCCATCTGCCCAATGGGACCTAAGCCTCTTCTCAGAGATAGAATGGGCATCACCATCACAGAATCCTCAGGATTGGGGAATGGATGATGGACTACAGTAGACTTACAGTTCTACTGTAGAATTGTGATCCTAGCAATGGAAGAACTTTTATCATGTAAGTGGAGGCAATGCCCACTAGAGATTCTGAGTGGATAGAGAGGGAAAAATAGATATAATTTGGGGGCATTTTTGGGAGTTGGGAATTATCCTGAATGGCATTTCAATGACAGATACAGGCCATTGTAGATCATGTAATAACTTGCAAAAATATGCGGGATAGAGTGTAAACTACAATGTAAACTTAGTGGCAATGCTCCAAGATGTGTTTACCAATTGTGACAAATGTACCACACTAATGAAGGATGTTGCTGATGTTGGAAAATGTGGGAAGGCTAGGGAACAGGACATATGGGAATTCCATATATATTTTGTGTAACATTTTTGTAATCTAAGATTCTTTAAAAAAATAAAAATAAAAAAGTATATTTAAAAAAGAGAGAGAAAGAGAAATGAGGTCCAGGTCAAAGGCATTCTTGTATATGGTGATGAGTTTTGGCTTCACCCTGAAAGTAATGAGAAATGAATGAGTGTTTTTAAACTGAGTAAAATGGTCTCCCTTGTTACAATATTAAACATTGTTCTAAGCATTACAAGCACTGGCATGTGGGATAAATAACAGTGAGGAGATTCTTTCAGTACTACTTTATTTAACATACATACAGAACGTTATTGTGAGCCAGACTTTTTTCTGAAAGGTTTACAAATGACAATTTATTTCTCAGAACACCTCTAGAGATTTGCTTTATTATTATCTTCCTAAACATAGGAAGCTGAGGCTCAGAGAGGCTAACTTGAGCAAGTCTTGAAGTAAGAAGGTATTGGGTGAGAGAAGGAAGTGGCTGGATAGAATAAGCAAGATTCAATGATCCAAAGGATCATCTCAGACTTTGCCAAACTACTAAAGAAACCCTGAGGTGGCCCACTGTCAGTCAAAATGGTTTAGGGACTGCTTAATTTTGTAACAGAATTCATGGCAAGGCAGCTAAAAGGGTGTCATTCACAGAGTAGGTATGTAATGAATATTGTTGAAGGAAAAGTGAATGTATAGCAACCATTGTATCAACAAGGGGAGAATATTTTTTTAACAGCTGTATGTGGTATATCTTACATACATAAAATTCATCTATTTTAAGTGTTCTGATGTAAAATGTATGCAATTCTACAACTGTCACTACAGTCAGGCTTTACCCAATATTATTAAAAGATCTTTGCACACAATCTCCACCCAACTGAAGCAATACTCTGTAACTGACGTTTTCTGTCATTGTAGTTTTACATTTTCTAGAATTTCATATAAATGGGAAATCATGAAGGACTGTAATGTTTTCTGTCTGACCAATCACAGTTTGTATTATGTTTTAAAGATTCATCCATGTTATTACTGATATCCATAGTCAATTCATTTTTATTGCCAAGTAGATTTCCATTATATGTATATATCACTTTTTATTTTCTATGTACAAGTGGATGGACATTTAGGGTTTCCTTTTCTACTTTGGGGCTATTTTGAGAGGTATGGCTATAAAATTAATGGAGAAATCTTCATGCATAAATATGCTTTTATAACTTCTGGGTAAATACGTGCGAATGGAACTGCTAGGTCATAGAGCAAATGTGAATATCCTTTCAAAACTGGCTGAGGAGGACCTGAAGTCCTTCAGGCTGAAATAAAGAAAAACTAGACAATAACTCAAAGCCATATGAAGAAATAAAAATTTCAGGTAAAATATCCACATAGGTAAATAATGATGTCAAATATTTTGTCTAAATAGTTTTTGTCCTAATTCAAAATGTTATCAACAGAAATAACAGCTGTCATCTAGAATGATAGTATGGTAATATTTTGTCCATATTAAGAAAAAAATTCTCAGGATAAAATGTTCTCCTTTATCCTAATCTAAGTCATGAGTAAAACACTCATTTTTGTAAAATTATATCAAAATCTGATTGAATTAAAGAGGAGGGACAGGATATTAATGAGGTACAGGAAGGGGCCATCTATATTAAAATCCCTAGTTAGGGCACCAAACTCCAGAGCTGAGTTGTCTGTGGAAGCATCTGGACACTAGAGAAGACACTAGTGGAGGAGAGGTAAGTCCAATCTTGTCAAATATATATTTATTTTTTAGTTATCATATATCTACAAATGGAAGATATGATAGACCAAGGTCCAAATACTTAAGAAATATATTAACTCAGAAAATATTGTTTGAGATCAAATCAATGCTACATATAATATGTGCACTTAGGATCACTTGAGCCCTTTGCTCTAGGAGCAAGAGGCAGAATGTAGATTTTCAATATCCATGGTGAAAAAAAGACATCATTCTTTAGCATTAATCAAATCATAGTTTGGCCAACTCTACAAGATGGTGAACAGAAGTTCTCCCATTCACTTTTCAACCTCTCAACTGCTGCCAAGGGTTTTTGCTACACTCTGGTTGAATTATCTGGGGGAACTGGAAGGTCTCTTAGACTAGACAAAGAAATACCCTAGACATGTTTTGCCCAATATGTAATCACTTGTGGCTATTGAGCACGTTAAAAGTTTGACTAAAATAGATACAGAAATTATAATTTTTATATAGGGTTAAATAAACTATGTTTTTAAAATGATTTTTGCATTTCTTATTAATTTTAATGCCTCTAAAACAATTTTAAAATTCCATATGTGGCTCACATTATGTTTCTGTTGGGCAGCAAAAGACTAGTTCATGGCTTCTCAACTTGAATTATTAAATTACCTGTGAATATTTTGAATACATAGATTCTGATTATGTGGTGCTTGTCTTCCCTGAGAATGTGGATTTGTACCAGAGCTCACATGCTGCTGATGTTACTGGTTCCCAGAGCAGAGCACACATGCCTGACTCCTTTCTTTACTATTTACCTAAGAATCTGCAATGTTTAGAAGACCCAGGTAACTCTAATCCACAATGAATGTGGGTAACCACTATGCTGGATGTATTTCTTCCCTACTCAGGCTTCCTAGGTGAAGTCTGGTAAAGGTCTATGCAGATATTGGCTCTGTAAGTTTAGTTTCACTTGGACTATAGACTGCAGCACATCGTTCCTACACTGATCAGGAACTACAGAAAATAATGCCTGCTTGGATGTTGCAGCTCTGTATTCTTCTTGTGATAAAATTTGGAGAAAGTTGTACAGTTAAAATGAATAATCACAGCTCAACTGCATGTATATTGGTTCCAAAATCAGATTTGCCATATTCCTGAAACCAGGCTCCTTTGAATGTGCAAAGTACCTGATCATTCTCTCTCTAATAACGGTGTCTGTTAAAATGTGTCACTTAAGAATGGTGTCTGTTTTGAGTGTAAATAGGAAGAGTGGGTTTTGGTAAATATCCCAGCCCACAATATCAATAGTGAAAATGTCTTAATTTTGTTTTCGGAGTTACTGTGCTTTTGGCTCAATGCAAATTTCATTTTAAATGGGCAAACATATCCCCAATATTCTTCATCCTTGACAAGACCTCTGTAGGTGCCAGACATGTCACAACATTCTTCACTGAAACAAGTCATAAGGGAGCCAAGTGAAGTAAGTGGTTGTTGTCTAAAGGGTTCAATTTTAAGTCTCATTCATGCTCTATCCACACTGTTGCATTAGTACAAGTAGATCTGCACCCAGATCTTCTTAATTTAATTTGGGGTAGTTGGTGATACTAGAAATCCACAAAGCCAGTCCTCTCCAAGTTTTCCTGCCCCTCTGCAAGTTCTGGGTATAAGTTGTTCCCTATATTCAAAAACATCCCTAGTCATACTCAAGGAATCTTTTTACTTTGTCTTGACTTCCACATTGATAACCCATATTTTCTCAGAACTCTTAACATTGTCTCTTCATTTTGAATATAACTCTAGGAAAATTAAAGCCTGGAATGCAATTGCCTGGTCAACAAGACTAAGTATGGAAGGTAGTTGCAAAGAAAACCATTTTTAATGTTTCAATATTATTCTAAAGTTATTTAAATATTTTTTCAATTATTAAAATACATATCCTGTTAGGTATCTATATTTTCACAGAATCAGTGATAGTTCATATAATTATTTTTAGAGAACCCATAGTCTCTGTTTTCATATATCTCATGATTATGGAAAAAAATTTTTACACAAATAATCAGATAATGTAAAAGGAATTATTACTATGACTAAGAGGATTGGATAGAAATATAGCCATCCTTTCTAATACGTAAAATTTGACTTATGAAGGCCAGGGAAATTTTGCAAGGGAAATTCTGATTAAGTGATTGTATTAGTCAGCCAAAGCTATGCTGATGCAAAATACTAGAAATCTGTTGGCTTTTATAAAGGGTATTTATATGGAGTAGAAGCTTTTACAGTTACCAAGCCATAAAGCATAAGTTACTTCCCTTACCAAAGTCTGTTGCATTGTGTTGGAGCAAGATGGCTGCAGATGTTCAGCCTTCCTCTTCCTCTTAAGGCTCTGGGGTCCCAGCTTCTAATGTCAGCCATATGCCATCTGGTTCTCTAGGGTTTTTCTTTCTCCCCAGGGCTCAATTTTCTCTGGGCTCAGGCTTGTTTCTCTCCACAAAGCCAGCTGTAGACTATCAGTCAAACAGCTCATCTCTCAGCCTCTGCTGTGTCTGTGAAGCTGTCTCAATTCCTCTGTGTTGTTCTCCTGTGTGTTTACTTCCTGGGCTCCAGCTCAAAACTCCAACCTCCCTTCTCTGCAGTACATTTTCTCTGTGTCCCTACCCACCAAGGGGGTGGAGACCCAATGTCCTACTGATGTGGCCTATTAAAGCCTTAATCATTATTTAATCAACTAAATGTGAAACCTCTTAATCCAATATAATCTAATATGACCAGGGGAAAAAAACCAGTTCACAAAAGTAATCTTTTTTACGGAATTCATAAACAATATCAAACTGCTACAGTGATATAAAGTATAATTAAACAAGTAAAAGTGAAGTAGATATTTGGGCTTTGGCCATAGTGTGAATAGAGGGGTTGTCTTTGTATTTGCTCAGCTACTTATATTTTCACCTTAGTGAATATGAGATTGGACATTGACATAACCAAATAGTACCTCATCATTTCTATTGACCTGAAAAAAGTGTATGATGTGGGACTATCCAACAGAATTGGAAAAGACATGCTGAGAGATTAATACCTGTGACATTTTGTTTTGTTCTCCTTTCACTTCACTTCTGGCCACCATTACTGTGAGGTGGATGTTGGAACAAGCAAGGAATGAGAGTTGGGTCTTTACAAACAATCTGTTATTGAAAAAGGACCATACAACACTCTTCAGAACTTGAATCCTGAATTGTGGGTTTGAGAAATGGAGCATCATTCTCAGCCAGCTCTACTTCTTTGACAATCCTGGATGTGAACCCTCAGTTACACTGTGTAGGGATTTTCCTACATATGGATATGGGCAACATTTCCATTTGTGACGTTCGTGATGGATCCTATATGTTCACATTGACAAAAATTTCTGCTATGTAGCCACTGCACCCATTTTTGCTTCTTCAAATCCACATAATGTGATGATAAGGTCTTCCTAGGTGTCTGTACTGCAACAAGTCTGAGCACTGCCAGTCTGTAATTTATCCTGGGAAATGCAAATAAACATTTGCCCTCCAAAAAAACATTTATAAAAAATTATTTTGTGCTCAGAGCTAAAATCCCTTCTATTTGGTATACACATGGTACAAAGTTACAGCAGAAAAATGTAGACTATTTCATGAACCATGAACATAAATTAAGTAAATGACTTTAAATTATCCGGCAAATATTAAGTATGTACATGGTTGTCTTCTAAGTGGTTTATATTTATAATTTATATAAACATGTCCTGAATTTCAGATCAATTTCCAAAAGTGTTCCTTTTTACTTTTCATTAGACCAACTTTGTGTGTTATGGAGGTTTTAAGATATCTAAACATTTGAGTATGACCAAACAGATTACATGATATTTTAAATGATAAAAAACAATGACTAATATAAGCAGTAAAAATAAATATATGTATGTTTTAAGTTGAGAAATGAATCAGTGCTTGTATAATATCCAGAATTGAGAAGACAGTATTTGTCATCACAGCAAAGCTTATCTAAGATTTAGGATTTTTAATCTACTTAATAGGTTTCCACAGCATTTATATTAGGTAATGCTAGTGAGCCATTGCATAAGTGGAACTCTAAGAGCTTTGAAAATCCATGACATAATGAACACTGCTGAATTGTATAATTGAAAGTGTTTAAAATGAGAAATTTTATGTTGTATATATGTCGCCCCAATAATTTTTTTAAAATTCTTATCCAGAATTTTTTTTTAAAGGCAGTACAGGACATTTGGGGTGGGAGGATATGTGGGATAGGGCACAGCTGGGGTATACTTCAATGTTATATGAAAGTGTTCATCTTGTCACAGTGTGTTATCTCAGTGGGTGGAGACCCACACAATAAACAAAAAAATAGTACCACCCTATAACAGTTTGGCAGTTTGATGTATTTATGAATTCCAAAAATACATATTGGATTATGCTTGTAAACTGGTCTGCTAATCTGGGCAGGATGAAGTTATGATTAGGGCATTAGCTGGGCCACTTCAGTAAGGCATTGAGCTTCACCCCTTGGTGGGTAAGGAATCAAATATAAAAGGCATGGCAAAGAACAGAGTTGGAGCAGTTTTGATGTGGAAGTTCTGATGAGGAAGGAGAGAAGGCCCCAGAATAGAGACGAGCCATTCACCTGAGAGTTCACAGCTGGCCTTGTGGATAGAGGCAAAGCCTAGAGAGCCTCATAGCCCTTGTGGAGTAAACAGAGGAGCTAAGCCCATAGAGAAACAGAGCCCCAGGAAGAGCGGAACCCAAGAAGTCTGAACCCTGGCAAACGTCGGCAGCTGCTTTGCTCCAACACGTAGCAACAGACTTTGGTGAGGGAAGAAACTTATGCTTTATGGCCAGTAACTGTAAGCTTCTACCCCAAATAAATACCCTTTTAAAAACCAAATGATTTCTGGTATTTTGCATCAGCACCCCTTTGGCTGACTAATATACCTCCCATCCTGGGTAGTCCTGTTATTTTCTCAATTAGAGGGACAAGAATCTCTCGAGAACATAAGCAGTGCCTAATAAAAGAAAACATACCAATATGTTAAGCCCTCAATACTATTGCATGTAACTATGAACCTTATACTTCAAAAATGGAAACTTAGTAGTTAAGTCTGATGTCTGACTCTTCTACATCTGAATCTTGCCCTGGTTATACAGTACCATTTTTAAGATTGTTCTCTTTGTGCAATTGATTCATGCCCAGAAGAAAACTTCCATTCTGTTTATTTTTGTTTTAAATCTTTAGTGTTTTTTTTCTCTCCTTTAATTACATCTAGCTTCTTTTGTCTCATTACATCCCAGAATGAACATGTAAATATAAATTTGTATATATATATTCTTTATTAGATACTCTGCATTATGTAAAGTTGCGTATTTGTATTATAAGTGTATTCACTCACTGTGCAGTGTTTTATATTTAAAACCACGCTTATGCCCTTAATGGTCAATTTAATAGATTTTTTAAGCTTAAAAAAAAAACCCAACAACATCTGGAGTGCAACAGATTTCAGGGGGGTAAGAGCACATGAATTGGAAAGCCTGGAAGAGCAGCTGTGCTTCAGCTGAAGCCCCAGAATGGCACAAAGAAAGATAACCTGGAATAGGCAGAGTTCAGGCTTCCCTGGAAGGGAAAGATAGTGGTTGCAAACCTTTGGCCATTCTCAGGAGCATAGAGACTGCTCATTTTCTGGGAGGCAGCTTGGTGGTGGAGGTGATTCAGTTGTCACCTTAGGCCTCTCTCTCTGTCACTCTGTATCTGCACGTTAATCTTAGGGAAGATTGCAGGCAGCTCTGGGCACACACAGGCAAGGGGCAGTTCCATTGCTCTGGCATTGAGCCCAGTGACCTGGTACAGATCAGGTGACAATCCAGATATCTCCCTCTGCTGCAACAGCTTACTCTGCTGTGGCCACTGTTCAGACAAGTGCAGGGTCTCAATGACAACCTGGGAACAGGCCATCCCTGTACCTCTGAAGTCTCCACAACTTTGCCTTGACAGTAGCTGCAGTGAGGGAACTTTGAAGGGGTGAGAAGATGTAACATGCCTCCTCAAAGCAACACTCTCCTTGACTAAATTCCTCAAGGTTAACTCTGTTTTGTGAAAGTGAACCTAGTCTCTAAATTCTCTTTTTGGCCATGACCAAACTCATATGGAAGGACTCTGCATTCTTTTTTTCCTGAAGTTTCAACAACTTCCTGGGGCATAGGCTGGTATATACCAGAACCAGAGACTTTCTTAGAGTTGTTCAGGTAATGGGCACCTCCTGACCTCAGGTGTCCCATTGTTGGAAGACCTTGAGCAATTGCTAGGGATCTGCTCTTATAGCCTTTCTTGAATCCTTCTGTTGGATCACCAATCTGACCCATTGATGCCAATTTCTCCCTTCAAATCATTAAGCTTATAAACCCAGTCCACTAGTATTCTCCAAAAATGTCCTTCAGTTTCTCCTGGCATTTCCCCAGACCCATTGCCATGGCTGGAGGTATGCCCTACCATATCCACTAGCTCCTCTAGAGACTGCTGATTGGTTTCCTCTAGCACCCCATTAGTGAAATGCTCCTTGGGACCCTGAAACTCTTGCTAATGATGCACTAGCATTCCTCTACAATGTATTGTGACCTATGCTAGTATTTCCCATACTTACCAGACAGGATTCCAGGCCTCCTGTTTTAGCAGAATTGTCCTTAATTTTCTTCCTTGTTCCCTGCTTCAGTGTTGTCAGAACTCAGATAAGTAGCCAGGAATAAAAGGTAGCTGATAAAAACAGGCAATCCCAAAATGGAAGTAAGTGGTGAAGCCTTTGATCACTTACTATCACAGTATAAGTAAGAAAGTAAAGTGAGGAAAGATATCAATTCTCCTCTGGTTCATTTCCCTATGGAAAGGTATGACAAGTGGAGGGTCAGATGGAACAGCACAGACATGGAGTCATCTCACCACTGAGGGAGCACTGATCAAAATACTCCCTCACTTTTATGGAGCTAAGGGCCAGTAGTTTAAAATACTGAGAATTTAGAGAGGAGAAAGTGTCCTCAAAGCCTCCCCCTCCTCTCCCTAATAAGGATTTATCAGAAGAGGCACCTTAGTAAGGCCCCTATTTTGGGCCCTTTAAAGAAGTTCTCCTTTTGTAGGCACCTGGGCTAGAAATGCAGAAATGCACAGCACCATGTGTGGGCTGGGGGACTTGAATCCTTGATTGCAATTCCCTTCAGAAACTGCAGTGCTCTAGCAGTACACCATGTCTGGTATGGGGAGGTAATGCTCCCTAGGAGGCCAGTCAGATAAATCCTTGTAATTCTCTATGGCCAGGATTGAATAACAAACGGGTTTATCAGGAGCTTGACTCACAGGGAATGAATATTGATTAAAATAAAATCAACATTATTCAGAAATTAAGGTCAGCTATAATTCTATTTTTAAACAGTAACCCCAAGAGAATTATAAATATTTATGATTATGTGATGCCTTTGTTGAAAAAATTATAACATTTTAAATTTAATCTATATTCAGGAGGGTACTTTGGAATATGTATTGTTTATTGTTTATTGTTTATTGTTCCAAATCACTTTTAGAGTAAACACCTAATGATAAAAATAGTCCTAATAGAAACACCCATAATCCTACAAGTTTGTTGTCTTCCTCTATTTTCTCATGACTTTTCTTAAACTTTAGAGGCAACCACTCTTCTGACTATAAATACAGGGTCATAGCATGCATTTTGTAAAATTAATAATAGACCCTTGTTTGGACCACATTTCAAAATATTGGATGCCCCTTCTGAGATTCAGTGCCCCTGAGAAGAGAGGAAATAATTTCCTAAATCATTATGGCCAGCACAGCTGTCTGATGTTATTTGGCCAATGAATTGTGAGCAAAATTAAAGACTGTGGATTTTAGAGCTAACATATTGGTACATCATGATAGTATCTTTTCATTCTGCCATGAGAACCAGTAACATACCATATACAGGTTGCTCCTGTGTATAGAATATGGATCATGTGGAGTAAAGCCATAGCAAACACACAAATGACATGTGTTACAAGAAGAAAATAGTTTTCATTGCTTTCAGCACAAAGATGACAGCTTATTTTGGTTACTGCAACATAAGGTGTTTGTAGCTGACTGATGCAATATCAAACAGTTTTGAAAGCATCTGCAACAACTTATACACACACACACTATAATAAATGAACATTTCCTTTGCTCCACATCTTTACCAACAAATGATGCTTCCAGATTTAGTTTTTCCAATCTACTGAATTTTTGGCAGTACCTCATTGTGGTAATAATTGCTATTTTCTGTCAATATTAAAAGTGCAGATCCTATTGTCATGAGATAGTTGTGCTGCTGCTTCTTTGAAATTCCATTTTTTAGGTATTGTGAGTTATATTTACTTTCCCTTGCTTTTTGGTTTGCATTTCTGTGCTTTTGTCTTGACCCTAGAGACAAAAATTCTTTAGCATGTTGCAATCAAATTTGCAAACATTTTTACTTTGTGTGCATTTTCTTATCCATTTCTCATCTTCTTTCAAAGAAATTATTTCCCTTTTTGCAGTTATGATATCTTCCCAAATATTGTGATATTTTTCTATATATTTTATTTTTTAATATGTTTAGAATTAGTTTGTGTAGGTTCAGAAATATTAATGTAATTTCAGTTTTCAATATTTTTATTTCTGTAAAATTTGTGTGGACTTTTATTTCTCATTTACTTTCAAATTTGATCTACTGCTTATGTAAGTGCTGATTCCTTTGTTTTTTGGATTCTCATATATTTTATTTTCATTGCCTTTTCTTAATAGGTCCTTAATAATGTTGGTGAATGGTCTTATTTGTCTGATTCTATACCACAGTATGCTTCCATCCTGCACATTTTAAGTTCTATGAGGTTGAACTATGAGCTTTCCCTTTTAATAGTTTCTTTAATGAGAGTAAGTATATTCCTTCTAAATTTTTATAACAATTTTCATAACGAAGAAATATGTAGTTAGAAAAGATATCTCTTCTGCAAACAAGTCATTATCATATAATCTTTTAAGTTAGGATTTTTAATGAATTAATGTAATAATTTTCTAATGTTAAATCACTTTTATTGTGATTCAAGCAATGGAAGAAATTGTAGCAGTGAGGTGGAGCCGGTGGCCACTGGACATTTTTGGGGCAGGGAGAGGAGGGGCAGTTGAAATACTCAGGCTTTTTTGGGACTTTGGGGGTTGTCCTGAGTGGCAAAGCGGCGACGGATGTAGACCATTTTCCATGAGAATATACCATGCAGAACTGGGTGGGAGAGAGTGTGGTCTGTGATGTGAACTGTGGTCTATGCTCGGTGGCAAGGCCCCAGGATGTATATATCCATTGCGGGTGTTGTACCACACGGATGAGGAATGGTTGTGTGGGATATTGTTGGAGGTGTGGGCGGTGCGGAACATGGGAATCCCTGTAATTTCTGAGTAATATTTAGGTAATCTAGGCACCTTAAAAAATAAAAAAATATATATATATATAACAAATAACATTTATGTAAACAAATGCACATATATGCATATGTATTTATATATCATTTTACAAATAAAAATAAAAATAAATAAATAAATAAATAAATAAAATAAAATTAAAAAAAATCACTTATATTCTGAGATATATAATTTGATCATGACATTTTTAATATCTCATATATTTACATAGAATTTTAACAAACTTGCTCATTTATTTTTGAAACATATTTTAACATATCCTT
>JAQZBX010023665.1:0-30692 GCA_029593785.1 Cabassous unicinctus
AATCAAAGAACTAACTGCACAGCTGGAAGAACTAGAAACAGAACAGAAAACTAAACCCAAAGCAAGCAGAAGGAAAGAAACAATACAGATTATAGAAGGAATAAATGAAATAGAAATTTTTTTTAAAAATTAAGAGATAATTTAAAAAACAAAATTTGATTCTTTGAAAAGATCAATAAAATTGACAAATCTTTAGCTAGATTTACAAAGATAAAAAGAGAGAAGATGCAAATAAACAAAATTAGGTATGAGAGAGGTAATATTACAGACCTCACAGAAATAAAAGCGGTCATAAGAGGATACTACAAGCCACACTATGCCGACAAATTAGAAAACCTAGATGAAATGGACAAATACCTAAAAACACACAAAGTATCTACACTGACTCTAGAGGAAATGGAAGATCTCAATTACAAGTAAAGAGATTGACTCAGTCATCAAAAACCTCCTAGAAAGTAAAGCCCAGGAACAGATGGCCTCACAGGTGAATTCTACCAAACATTCCAAGAAGAATTAACACCAGTCCTGCTCAAACTTTTCCAAAAGATTGAAGAGGAGGGAACACTGCCTAACTTATTCTATGAAGCCAACATCACTCTAATGTCAAAGCCAGAATAAGATACTACAAGAACACAAATTACAGACCAATTTCTCTTATGAATATAGATACAAAATACCTCAACAAAACCCGCAAACTGAATCCAACAACACATTTAAAAAATTATACACTATGATCAAGTGGGTTTTATCTCAAGTATGCAAGGTTGGTTCAACATAAGAAAATCAAGTTATGTAATACACGTCATTAACAAAATGAGGGGGAAACCACATGATCATCTCAATTGATGCAGTAAAGGCATTTGACAAAATCCAGCATCCTTTCTGGATAAAAACAATTAGAGGGAGTTCTAAATCAGTGGTTGAGCATTTGCTTTGCATGTACAAGGTCCTCGGTTCACTCTCTGGTATCTCCTTTAAAATTTTTTTTTTTTTTTTTGGTCAAAAACAAAGAGAAAAATAGGAATAGAAGAAACTTCCTCAACTTGATGAAGGGCATATATGAAAAACCCACAGCTAACATTATACTTAATGGTGAGAGACTGGAAGCTTTTCCTCTAAGATCTGGAACGAGACAAGGATGCCCACTGTCACCATGATTACTCAACATTGTGCTGGAGTTCTAGCCAGAGCAGTTAGGCAAGAAAAACAAATATAAGACATCCAAATTGGAAAGGAACAAATAAAACTCTCATTATTTGCAGATGACATGATCCTATACATAGAAAGTCACAAAAGTCTACAACAAAGCCACTAGAGCTAATAAACTCAGCAAAGTGGTAGAGTACAAGACCAACCTGCAAAAATCAGTAGTGTTTCTGTACACAAGCAATGAGCAATCTGAGGAGGAACTCAAGAAAAAAAAAATTCCATTTACAATAGAAACTAAAAGAATCAAATATCTAGTAATAAAGCTAACTAAGGATGTAAAGGACTAATACAAAGACAACTAAAAAACTTTGCTAAAAGAAACCGAAGAAGACATAATAAGGACAATTCATGCTCATGGATTAGAAGATGAAATATTTTTAAGATGTCAATTCCAACCAAAATGATTTACAGGGTCAATGCAATTCCAACCAAAATTCCAACAGCTTACCTTGCAGAAATGGAAAAACCAATTATCAAATTTATTTGGGAGGGTAAGGGGCCCCAAATAGCCAAAACCATCTTGAAAAAGAAGAATGAAGTTGGAGGACTCACACTTCTTGACTTTAAAGTTTTTTACAAAGCTAGATTGGTCAAAACAGCATAGTACTGGCACAAGGATAGTCCTATAGACCACTGGAATTGAACTGAGAGTTCAGAAATAGAACTTCATATCCTATGGCCAACTGATTTTTGACAAGGCTGCCAAGTCTACTAGATTGGGAAAGAAAAATCTCTTCAATAAATGGTACAAGAACTGGATATCCATATGTAAAATAATGAAAGAGTATCCCTATCTCACACCATATACAAAAATTAACTCAAAATGGATCAAAGAGGGAAGCAGATGTGGCTCAAGCAATTGGGCTTCCATCTACCATATGGGAGGACCCAGGTTCAATCCCTGAGGCCTTCTGGTAAAGGCATGCCAGGCCCGTGCGGCAAGCCACGCAGCAAGATGACGACGTAACAAAAGAGAGATGCAGGGGAGAGTCAAGGCGAGACGCAACAGAAACCAGGAACTGAGGTGGCGCAAACGACAAGGTACCTTCTCTCCCACATTGGAGGTCCCCAGGATTGAATCCCGGTGAAGCCTAGAGGAGAAAAACGAGAAGAGAAGACAAAAAGCAACAGACACAGAAGATCACACAGTGAATGGACACAGCAAACATCAGGGTGTTGGGAAGGGGAGCAGAAAAAAAAATGGATCAAAGACCAAAACATAAGAACCAGCACTATAAAGCTCCTAGAAGAAACATAAGGGAAGCATCTTCAAGATCTTGTGTTAGGTAATGGTTTCTTAGATTTACACCCAAAACACAAACTACAAAAATAAATAAATGAGACCTCATCAAAATTAAAAACTTTTGTGTATCAAAGGACTTTGTCATGATTGGAAAAAGACAACCTACTCAACAGGAGAAAATATTTGGGAACTACATATCTGATAAGGGCTTAATATCCAGAATATATAAAGAAATGCTACAACTCAACAATAAAAATACAAACAACCCAATTAAAAAGTGGGCAAAAGACTTTGAAAAGGTGTTCCACATCACTAGTTTTTAGGGAAATGCAAATCAAAACCACAAAGAGATATCATAAAGCAGGGACTAGAACAGATATTTGCACACTGATGATCATAGTAGCATTATTCACAATTGCCAAAGGATGGAAGCGACCCAAGTGTCCATCAACCAATGAATGGATAAATAAAATATGGCCTATACTTATAACGGGATATTATTCAGCATTAAAAAAGAATGAAGTTCTGGTTTTTGTGACAACATGGATGAACCCTGAAGACATTTTTTTTTTTAATATTTTTAAATGTTTTTAATATTTGAAGACATTTTGTTGAGTGAAATAAGCCAGACACTAAAGGACAAATACTGTATGATCTCAATGATATGAAATAATTAGAATAAGCAAATTCATTGAGTTAGAATCTATAATATAGGCTACTAGGGACTGGGTTGGGGGTAGGGAATGGAGAGTTAATGCTTAATTTATACAGAATTTCCATGTGGGTTGATTGCAGTTTTGGAAATGAATGGTGGTAATGGTTATACAACATTGTGAGTGTAATTAACAGTGCTGAATTATATATGCGAGTATGGTTAAAAGGAAAAATTTAGGTTGTATATGTTACTAGAATAAAAATTAAAAGCTAAAACAGAGATATACAACACAGTAAAGCCTATTATAAACAATAAACTATAGTTAATAGTATAATTACAAAACTATTCGCTCATATATTATAACAACTATACTACATTAATCCAAGGTGTCAATAATAGGGTAATATATTGGAAAAAATACACTCTTAATGTAAACTATGGTTTATAGTTAATACTACAATTATAATTATCTTTCATCAATTGTAACAAAGGAACCACACTAATGCAAAGTGTTAACAATGGGGGGATATATGGTAATGCTGTATTTTTTACATGATTTTTTGGGTAAATCTATAATTTCTCAATTTAAAAAAAATTAAAAAAAAATATTTGTATGGAAAGGCAAATGAACTAAAAAAAAATCCCTAGAGATTTCAACAGCAAAATTTAAGTAAAAAACTCTTATAAGGGACAAAGAAAGTCACTATATACTTATAAAGGGCCAATTCAACAAGAAGACATCACAATCATAAATATATACGCAACTAAAGGAAGACCTCTACATTAATAGTAGACTTCAATACACCACTTTCAATAATGGATAAAACATTTAGGCAAAAGATCATTAAAGAAACAGAGGACTTGAACAACACTATACATCAGTAAGACCTAATATACATATACAGAACACTGTAAACAACAGAATACATTCTTCTCAAGTGAACGTGGATCATTTTCCAAGATAGACCACATATTAGGACACAAAACAAGTCTCAACAAATGTTAAAATATGGAACTCATATAATGTATCTTCTGCACACACAATGGAAAGAAGCTATACACCAATAACAGAGGGAGAACTGGAAAACCCAAACATGTGGAAATTAAACAACACACACTTAAACCAATGGTTCAAAGAAGAAATTACAAGAGTAATTAGGAAATATCTTGAAGTAAATGAAAACAAAAACACAATATAGCAAAACTTTTGAGATGAGCAAAGGCAGTGCAGAAAGGAAAGTTTATAGTTCTAAATGCTTAAATTAAAAAGTTAGAAAGGGGAAGCAGATGTGGCTCAAGCAGTTGGGTGCCTGCCTCTCACGTGGGAGGTCCCAGGTTCAGTTCCTGGTGCCTCCTAAAGAAGATGAGCAAGACAGTGAGCTGACATGAAGGGCTGGGGCAGTGAGCTGACACAAGGAGATGATGCAATGAGGAGACGCAATAAGAAATGCAACAAGCAGGGAATGGATGTGGCTCAAGTGACTGGGCGCCTCCCTCCCACATGGCAGGTCCCGGGTTCAGCACCCTTCTAAAAAAAATGAAGACGAACATCACAGAAAGCACACAAAGAGCAGACAGCAAGTACAGACAACAATGGGGGTATGTGTGAAATAAATAAGTAAATCTTAAGAAAAAAGTTAGAAAGATCTCAAATTAGAGACCTAATCTTATACCTGGAGGAAATATAAAAAGAAAAGCAAACTAAACCCAAAGTGAGCAGACAGAAGGAATAACAAAGTTCAAAGCAGAGATAGATGAAATAGAGGATAAAAAAGCAATTGAGAGAATCAATCACACCAAAAGTTGGTTCTTTGAAAAGATCAATAAAATCAACAAACTTTTCGTTAGACTAACAAAGAAAACAGAGGACAAAATAACTTACATCAGGAATGAGAAGGGGAAGATTACTACTGATCCTACAGACATAAAAAAGGATTATAAGATGATTCTGTGAACAACAGAGCAGGTAACCTAGATGAAATGGTCAAATTCCTAGGAACACACACACTACCTACACTGACTCTAGAGGAAACAGAAGATCTCAACAGATGGATAACAAGTAATAAAACAGTTATCAAAAATCTTCCAACAAAGAAAAGCCCAGAACCAGATGGCTTCACTGGTGAATTCCACCAAACATTCCAAGAAGAATTAACACCAATTCTGCTCAAATTCTTCAAAAAATTGAAGAGGAGGGAACACTTCTGAACGTATTCTATGAAGCCAGCATCACCCTAATACCAAAGCCAGAGTAACACACTACAAGAAAAGAAAATTACAGACCAATATCTATCATGAATATAGAGGCAAAAATCCTCAACAAAATACTTGTAAACTGAATCCAACAGCACATTAAAATAATTATTTTAATTATTAATTAAAAATTATGGTCAAGTGGGATTTATCTCAGGCATGCAAGGATGGGTCAACATAAGAAAATCAATTAATGTAACACATCATTTTAAGAGAATGAAGGAAAAAACACATCAACACTTTCCAAACTGGAAAGGAAGAAGTAAAATTTTCCCTATTTGCAGATGACATAATCCTATCCATAGAAAATCCTGAAAAATCCACAACAAAGCTACTAGTGCTAATAAATTCAGCAAAGTGGTGAGATACAAGATCAACACACAAAAATCAGTGGTGTTTCTAACATTAGTAATGAATAATCTGAAGAGGAAATCAAGAAAATAATTACATTACAATAGCAACTAAAAAAAACCCTCAAATACGTAGGAATAAATTTAACCAAAAATGTAAAGGACTTATACATGGAAAACTACAAAACGTTACTGAAAGAAATTAAATACAACCTAAATAACTGGAAGGCCACTCTATGTTCATGGATTGGAAGAGTAAAATAGTTACAGTGTCAATTCTACCCCAAACAATTTATAGATTCAAGGCAATCCCAATAAAAATTCCAACAGTATTCTTTGCAGAAATGGAAAAGTCAATCATCAAATTTATATGGAAAGATAAGGGGACCCAATAGCCAAAAGCAATTTGAAAAAGAATGAAGTAGGACTCACATTCTCTGATTTTAAAACTTATTTACAAAACTACAGTACTCAAATCAGCATGGTATTGGCACAAGGAAATACGTATAGACCAATGGAATAGAAATAAGTGTGCAGAAATAATCCCTCACATCAATGGCCAATTGAATTTTACAAGGGCACCAAGTCCACTCAATGGGGAAATAGTCTCTTCAACAAATGGTACTGGGAAAATTGGATATACATATGCAAAAGAATGGAGATGGACCCCTACCTCACATCATATATAAAAATTAATTCATTGCCATGACAGATATAGTCCATTGTATATCTTGGAATAACTTACAAAATTGTGCAGGGGAGAGTGTAAATGACAATGTAAACTATAATCCACGCTTAGTGGCAATGCTCCAAGATGTGCTCATCAATTGTGGCAAATGTACACTAATGAAGGATGTTCTTGATGTGGGAAAAGATGGGAGGGCTAGGGAGCGGGGCATATGGGAATCCCTTATATTTTTTATGTAACATTTATGTAATCTAAATTTCTTTAAAAAAATAAAATTATATTAAAAATAAATAAAACAAAAAAAATTAATTCAAAATGGATCGAAGACCTTTAAAACAAAATAACCTATATAAAACAAACAAACAAAACCTCAAAATCTCCTATAGGAAACATAGGGATACATCTTCAGGACCTTTGTACAACCCAAACCATATATATGATAAGGGTTTAATAGCCAGAATATATAAAGAAATCCTACAATTCAACAACAAAAAGACAAACAGCACAATTTAAAAAATGGACAAAAGACCTGAACAACCATTTCTCCAAAGAGGATATACAAATGGCCAATAAGGACATGAAAAAATGTTCATCATAATCAGCCATTATGGAAATGCATATCAAAACCATGAGCTACTATTCCATACCCAATCGAATCGCTACTATTAAAAAACAGAAAATTACAAATGTTGGAGAGGACACTCATTCATTGCTGGTAGGAATGTAAAATGGTACAGCTGCTGTGGAAGACAGTTTGGCAGTTCCTCAGAAAGTTTAGTATAAAATTACCCAAATCTGGCAATCTCATTTCTAGTTATATACACAAAAGAATCAAGGCAGGGACTTGCACACTGATGTTTATAACATTATTCACGATGGCCAAAAGGTGGAACAAACCAAGTGTCCATCAACAGATGAATGGAAAAAAAAAAAGTATTCTACCCATACAGTGAAATATTATTCAGCCATAAAAAGAAATGAAGTTCTGGTGTATGAACCTTGAAGACATCACACTGAGTGAAACAAGAAGACACAAAAGGACAAATGTATGCTCTCACTGATATGAAATAATCAGAATATGCAAATTTACAGTCAGAAAATACAATATCAGTTACCAGCAACTGGGTGCAGGCCAGGAATGGGGTGTTAATGCTTAACTGGTAAGGAGTTTCTGATTGGGGAAATGGGAAAGTTTTGGTAACGGATGGTGATAATGGTAGCATAAGACTGTGAATGTGAGTTACACCACTGAATTGTATATCTGAAAGTCAGTAAAACGGGAAATTTTAGGTTGCATACATGTTACCAGAATAAAAACAAAACAAAAACCATAGAACCGTATCACAGAGTGAACCCTAATGTAAACTATGGATTATAATTAATAGTATATTATAATAATAGCATTTCATCTATTGTAACAAAGGTACCACACTAACACAAAGTGTTATCAGGGAAAACTGTGAAGGGAGGTGTATATGGGAACTCTGTACTTTATGTATGGTATTTCTATAAACCTACAACTGCTCTAATATAAAACACAAACAAAACCAAAACACACTGATGTCTATACCTATGGTGTGAAAATGGCAAGCTGAACTTTATAGACTACCTCACTAGGGTTCCTTGCCTGCTACCTTCCACAGGCTCTGGCAAGACACTGGAGGGTATTTATTCTCACATCTCACGTCCTGCTGGGCCTCAGGTGGTCAGTGACTACCAAAATTTAGTCACGAGGCCTCTCCCGTGGCCACTGGTATTGCCAGGTGCAAGTAACCCCTGAGCTGAGGGTGGTTGTGGCTTCCCTGCTTAACCAAAATCTTTGTAAATACACCTTCAATCAACGTTCTTCAATCACCTATTGTATTAGTCAGCCAAAGGGGTGCTGATGCAAAGTACCAGAACTCTGTTGTCTTTTATAAAGGGTATTTATTTGGGGTAGAAGCTTACAGTTACCAGGCCCTAAAGAGTCCAACTCAAGGTACCACAAGAGGTACTTCCTCACCCAAAGTCTGTTGCCACGTGTTGACACAAAACGGCGGGCGACGTCTGCGAGGGTTCAGCCTTCCTCTTCCCTCTTAAGGCTCCGTGGGTCCAGCTTCTTCTGACCTCAGCTGTAGGCTGGCATAGGGCTCGTCTCTCACGGCTTCTCAGCTGCAAACTATCAGGTGAACGTCTCATCTCTTCCCAGGACCCCAGCGTCAAAACCAAGTTCTCTCCTCTGCCGTGTCCTTTTCTGTGTGACTACTTCCATGGGAGAGTCTGTTTTATCAGCCCAAGGGGGCTGGGACTCAGCACTGAGTCGCGCTCAATGACGTGGTTGGATCAGAGCCCTCATCTTAACATAATTTAATCAGACGTCTCAGCTGAATCTACTAAATCAGTTATCATGCCCAGAGGAACAGACCAGTTTACAAACATAATCTATATATGTTTTTTGGAATTCATAAATATCAAAACTGCCATACCCCTTTTGAGCTACCATCTTGTTCTCTGACAGGACTCTGCTTGCTATGCACTGGCATTAAGACCATTCATTCATTCATTCACTCAAGTTATTGCCAAGCACCTGTCAAATGCTAGGCACTACAGGTGCCTGGAATATGTTAGTGAGCAAAACAGACAAAAATGCCTGCCCTTAAGTTTATATGCTGGTTACACACGGATGTAACTTCACTTGGGAAAGGTCATTTACACATTTTATTATATTCTGTCCAAGCTTCCCCGGTTACAGGTGTGCTACTTAGCCCTGGGCCATCCCGGGCAACTGGCGACCTCCCTGAGATTCCAGGTTGCTCAGCTGGAGAATGGAAACCAATGGTGCCTACTTCATCAACCTCTTTGTGTGAAGAAAATGAGACATCATCTTTAAGTTATTTAGCACAGTGCAAAAAATAAACACTAAACAGCAGCCATCATCAGCTATGCTTTCTAAGGCCAGCAATACTTTGAGGAAACTGTGGGATACTGAGAAGACAAATAGGCTTGATGTTAAATAAAAAAAGGGGGAAGTGGAACGGAAGCTCAGCTGCCTCCTGGAGCCGGGCAGGCATATGCACAAGCAGCCCTCATCAAACGACGTCCCACCTTAACCATGTGCAATTTGTCCTTTATAAGCTTTGAGTATCTTACAGTTTGCCTTTGAAATGTTAGTCACAAAGTTTTTGTGGTTTGAAGTTTAATGTTAGCAGGAAACACACATTATGCTAATGTTGACAGAAATATTTAGATACCTTGTGTGTCAGCTGAATGCATACTTAATTGCAAAAAATTTTTATATACAACATTGGGAATTCAGAAGTTAATGTTTTTTTGTAAGCACAAAAGATGTATAATATAAATTTATCCTAGCAAGAGTTTACAAGGTAGGATTAAATTTTAATGGAACTTCTTTTCCTAAGTGTTTCCTCCCTTTTTACCACCTCTGTCCAGCACCTCTTGGTTGAATAATGCATGCTTTGAGACGTGAAATTAAAACAGACCTATGAAATTAAGGGGGAAAAAAAAAAAAGAGCCAGGCAGGTAACAGACTAAAGAGGGTAGAAACAGTTTTCCCTTCCACAAAGAAAATGCACTCTCCCATTTTTCTTGAATCACTCAATCTCTTTGGCCTATTTTATTTTCCAACTTTGAAAAAAATCTGGGTACAGAATAATGTATCTCTACCAAAAGAAAAAGAGCAGTGCAAACGCAATAATAAATTAGCTTCCGTGCCAAGGTCACACCAGGGAGTGGCAAGGTCACTGGCAAACTGGACAGCCCACGTCCTAGCTAAAGACAAAAGCTGTGGTCTACTTCTGATAACTATAATCATGTTGATATTTAAGGGCAACATTGCCAAATTTTCTGATTTTTTACGAGATTCCAGAAATTCTGATTGTTATGTGAAAGCCCCATTTTGACATTTGCTCTTACTCTTAATGTACCACGTCAGACAAAAAAAACATCTGCAGCTGAATGCAGTTTATGCCCACTGAGGGAGACAAGCCGAGGCTCAAGCCCTACCTCTGCCTTGGGAGTTGTGGCTCTGGAAAGCCGCTTCGACTACTTTTCTCATACATAGATTATATATGAAGGGAGAATTAAATGACATTAGTGAAGAGACCCAGTAAAGTGCTGTGCAGATCTGGAAGGTTATCTATCAGCCTCTTAGCACTAATGGCCTGAGGGATACTTGCTCTTAGTATTTCAAAAAGGTTTTCCTACCCCAATATCCTTGTAGTACTCACTATTGAGAAGGCCCTGGTCAAAATGGTGTATCAGTGCATGGATGAGACCAAAAAAGGCGGGTTAGCTTAGATCAAGTTATTTTATGGCACTTAGCCGTCTCTTTGCATTTAAATAATGTTTATTAGGGGGGACGGATGTGGCTCAAAGGGTTGGGCGTCCATCTCCCATATGGAGGGAACTGGGTTTGATCCCCGGGACCTATTAGGATGCAAAGGGTGAACCCCTGGGAAGTCAAAGTCCTAGTGACTTAGGTCAGACAAAAACAAAGCTAAATATGTCAAGCTCTACACATGAACACAAGAAGCTCTATCATCACACCTTTTGTCTTCAAGGCATAAAACATTCACAGCAATATCAACAGTGAGTGTCTTTATTTTGAGAGGCAGGAACCGGCAGTCCTTTGGGTGCTATAATCATCACTTATGCTCTTCCATGCAGTTAGAGAACACCAGCTATCACTGCTTCCGCGGGAAAGGGCACGCCTGCTCAGCGAGCGGTTTTGGTTGAATAAACGTAATAGGGACATGAGGTGCTGGATATTTGTAAGATTTAAACCAGTTCTTAAAATGAGATCGGTAAGACGTATCTTGACCTAAATAGAGTCAATAATCTATAGAGTTTAAAGCACAACTAATAAAGACACTATTATTACCTAAAAAGCGCAAGTCACAATTTTCAGGACCAAAAAGCACAATGTGCTTTCAATAAAAAATAAGTTTTATTTTAATTGCACACTCATGGCCAAAATAAAATTTTGCACATCTGGAAATAAAATTGCTAAGTTGGGGTATGAAATCTTCCTACATACAGCATAGTAAAAATGGTGGACCAGGCAGGTGAGGAAAGAACGACCTAACCCCAGCACTCTGGAATCCTCCTCTGGGGAATTCTGCAATGAGCCTTCCAGGGGTCTCAGGCTGCAACTGAAAACCTCTACAGGTATCCAGGTCTATATCACGTAGGGCAAAGTGGTTACTATCTTGAAATCTACAGAGAAACAAAGGAATTATGGCCCAGTTTGGCCACCTATAGGCACCTTAGTCAATTGGAAAAGGCTCTAAAATCTAGACACGTTCGATTACTAAAATCCTGCCTTATTTGGTCAAACGAGCAATACAACATGAATAAAAAAATTCTTTTTAAATAAGTTCCTTGATTACAAAATTTTTTTCTTAAGAGCTTTAACCTAAGTTACCGCCACATTCACGTCTGGGTGGGTGAATTTTAACAGCGGTTTCTTTCTCCCCACACGAGGGGTCGTTAATCCTTGACAATGTCTTTATACCACTTTGCCGCTAGGTGACACTGTTGCACTATGTAGTTTTAAAACATCACAGCACTGGACATTTTTAACAAGGATAACAAATCTTCCTACTTTCTATTGTAGGCCAGGCCTTTCCAACTAAAAAGAAGACGACTTTTGAATCAGAAGCCCAATGTGAATGTGTGAATAGGGAGCATCAATGCTGACTCAACCACAGCGACCATTTCTAATATGAAGTCACTCCAAGTATTCAGACAAAGCCGTGCATGTGCCTTCTCAACTGCTCGCAAAGCCGTGATGCCAAGGACTCTTTTCCTTAGTGCTAGAAGTGGTCCAGCAGGTTTAGGCTTACAGAAATAAGGTCAAGGAAATGATGACGACAAAAATCTGCTCCCAAAGACAAACCAAGGTTTCCTCTGCGGCTACTTCAAAATTAGCACGAATAAAATACAAAGTTAGTATTTCACTTAGAAACAGTACTAAACGAACAAAAACATTCACTATCTCATTTCTTTTATATATATATATACACACACATGTAATTCATTGTTCGAGGAACTTCATATCATCACATGAGCTACCATCCAGGCTGGTTTTTATTAGGAGCCATTCGGCTCCTGAAACAGCTATTGCTTCTTCTTCTGCAGCACCTGCCCATTGGCCCTTGCAGGTTGACTGTTTTTTGTTTCTGGTTGTGCAAAGTTCCAATCCACTGGATTGAGAAGTTGCTGCGTCTTTTTATGGGTCCAGTATGGATTAATTATTAGTGTAAGGAGGGCCAGTCCGACAAGGAAGAGTGCAAAATGAGGCAGAAACAGACTGTTGATCAAACCATCCCAGTGCCAAAAACACACCCACCACATGTGGTAGGTCAGGATCATGCGGCAATGGAACATGTGAATCATGAGCCACTGATTTACCTTCCAAAAGAGAGAATCTGAGCAGCCAGCCTGCAGAGGAGACAAAATAAATACAAATTTCAATAAAAAGAAGTCAAAATGCATTAACATTTTAAAGATTTTTCCTACCTTACTTCACTGAACAGAACAATTCCACTTAAAAGCAAAAAAATTTTCTTACCCAGGCTTTCCTTTCTTCAGGGCTTTTTTTTTTTTTTTTTAGGAGTTCCTGGGGATTGAACCCAGGACCTCGTACATGGTGAGCAGGTGCTCAACCACTGAGCACATGTGCTCCCCAGTGAGAGTTGGTTTTTTAGTTTGTTTGTTTGTTTTTAGGAGGTACCATGGATGGAACCTGAGACCTCGTACATGGGAAGCAAGCACTCAACCACTTGAGCTACACCTGCTCCGTGGGGCTTAACTCTTAAAGCCAACAGGCAACGGCTTGGTACTTACTTGTTGTTCACTTGGTTCTCTATTTCTTTTGCTCCCTAGTTCTGTGTATTTATTTTCCTTGAATGTGCACGTATTGAGTAAATAAGGGGTTTTTTAGTAAAATTAGGAGACATATGCCAGCCCTGTTATACCAAGTTTTCATACCTAGTCCCTAGGAAAAAGCTTTCTTAGAAGAGATAAATGGAGGATGCGATACATTTCCTGTTTGGTTTTTTAATGCTTTCACCCTAGTAGCACTTGGATACATGCCAAAGTGAACCTGCATTAAAAATTATTTTCAATTTGCATTAACACTAATTCTAATAGCCATAGCTATAATTTTGAAACTTGAAGATGATAAACATCTCTCTGCTGCAGCTGCAAGATGACTCTCAACAGACCTGGGACATGAAAGTGGAGACCTACTACCCAATTAGTCAGTGCTAGAATAGTTCAGTACACCCCAAAGCCAGGCGTTCCTGCATACCAATCTCTCTCTAATCTCCACTTTTACTCGGGCCAAACCCCAGCTGCAAAGATTTTCCTCGGCAGTTCTATGCCGCAGCACATTTCTTTCCAGGATCGGGAAGCTTTTCTTGCATTTGCAGAGAGAAACTCGGTAGTTAGGGATGGAAGGAGCACAAGAAAGCTGTGCTGCTGTAAGGTCGAGCAGGGTACCGTGGAGCTGTTGCAGGGCACTGAACGCTGAAAAAGGGGAATTTATTTTACCACATCTAAATCTACAAAACCTTGAAAGGAGGACATGACAAACCAACTTCTGAGTTTAAAAAAAAAAAGAAATTCTAATCTCATGATCCATAAAAATGTGTACACAGCTCTGACAAAGGAAAAACACAATGGAATCAATCACTTAAGGGATTATTGTTTAAATGTATAAAAAATGGAATAACAAAACAAGTAACTTATTTTGAAATGCTGTAAATTTGCCCCAAAAAACCTTCATAAAAATTGTGAATTGTCTGACACTTTCAGATCAGACTATACTCACGCTCTTTTCCAGTACTAGTGATAATTTATCTGAACATAAAGTTATCTGTACATAACCAAACAAATATTCTAACTTGAACTTCTTCTGGTAGACAGTTTAAATACTAAAAACTCCAGGTAAATTAGCTATTACTAGGGAAGCGGGTGTGGCTCAACCAATAGCTCTCCCGTTTACCATACGGGAGGCCCCGGGTTCGCTTCCTGGGGCCTCCTTGCCCGCGCGGGGTGGTAGGCTGATGCAGCAAGACCTCACAGCAGGAAGCGGGTGTGGCTCAATCGAAGAGCCCCCGTTTACCATGTGGGAGGCCCCGGGTTCGCTTCCTGGGGCCTCCTTGTGAGGGCAGGCCGGCCTGTGTGGCACGGTGGGCTGATGTGGCAGGACCTCACAGCGAGGGGAAGATAAGCAGACACGGAGAAGACACGCAGCGAATGGACACAGCAGCACAAGCAGCAAGGGGGGATAAATAAATAAATAAATCTTAAAAAAAAAAAAATTAGCTATTACTAAGTTTAGAATGAGAAAAAAAAAAGGTGAAGCAAACTAGGTAGAAAGAATAGGGCAAGCCTGAAGGACTGGTTTTCCTGAGAGGTGTGTGCTGAGCACATCTTCTCGCCGTCTCTGAAGTGGATGCCTGCTTCCTGCATCACTCACGCTATGACAGTCTCTGAGGATGCTCAGAACCGCTCTCTCTCCCTCAGCACTCTCCACTTTCAGACCACCTCAGGATGCTTTTCCCAAACACACCGGGCACTTAGCTTGCCTCCAAACCAGGTATAAATGAAAAACTGTAAAAATGTAAGCCTGGGTTAGGTGTCAATTCAAGGTAGACTATAACCACATCCTTCGTGGTGACTCCAGCATGCCGAAGGATGATCAGCACACAGGAATGAGAGCGAAGGAAACGAGACTCCAAAGGCAGAAGAAAACAAGCATGGCACCTCTAAATTAAAGGGCTTAGGAAATGGAATGAGAAGAAACTCACAGACCGAAAGAATCTGCATCCGTTGGTCTCGGAGATCAAGTAACATAGGATACTACATTAACCAAATACGATGAGCTAAAGCTTTAATGGTTTTCCTTATTTGTAAAATTATAGGGCTAAGCTACAAGTTCTCTGAGTTTCTTTGTATCTCTAAAGTAGAAGTCACAAAAGTAATCAATTCCCAGTTGGCGTTCACTGTATGACCTGGTTTGATGGCCCGTGCAAGCTCTTTCAGTCTCAAAAGTGTCCCAATTTATAAATAATATGGTTACTCTATCAACTGGCCACAATAACAAGGTACAAAGGTAGTAATGGGTAATATTTAGCCATGGCATCTACATATTTTTTATCTTGTCACCTATGGCAGCACTAGGTGAAATACAGCCTCAGGAGAAGCTGGACAACTGCTCCCGTAGCTTTACTGATGTTCAGTTCCTTTGTGCAAACTGCTCTACACTGGCAAGGAGCGAACCAAAGCTGAGCCAAGGCACCAATGACTCCCTCAAGTCTCTATGGGAACACGGTTAATGACGCATCAGAGGTTTGGAGGTCTAGCAAGCACGTAAATGACTATTTTATTTTTTTATAATTTTTAATATATTTTCAGTGCCTATGTGACTGAAACTATAACTCAGAGGGACATATGAGACATTTTGAATGAAAAGATAGACATGTCATGTTCTTGGATGCGCAAGCATTACAAAGATCTTACATATTCCCTGAATGCATCTCAAGATTTAGTCCAATAAAAAGAATACACTAGCATTTCACTAATTTATAATTTAAAAGTTCATCTGGTGGATAAATGTAGAACAGACCAGAAACTTTTGAAAAGAACACAAAGACTAAATAATGAAATATAAGAAAACTTCAAAAAGTAAAAAAATGTGGTACCAATGCAAAAACAGACAAATGAAACAATACAAAATGCATAAATAAATAAAGATACATGGAAAATTAATATTTGCTGGTATTTCAAATCACCAGGAAAAGGATGGATAATTTAATATTAGTTATCTAGACCCTTTGGGGAGGGGAGAACAAGCTGGGTCCCTACTTTCCATCTAACATAAAAATAATTTTTAAATGGATTAAAGTTGATGTTTTCTTAAAAATAAAAGCCATGAGAAAGTACTAAGAGAAAATATAGGCAAATACTTTGTAATCCTTGTGTGGGAAAGGGCACTGTGAACATTGTAATCATTAGTCATAAAGGTAAAAATGATAGACCTGACAAAATAAAACAAAATTTTTGAACAATTTTGAAGAATAATCCAAGTTAAAAGAATGTGCGGTGAAATATCTGACAAAGTTTTTTTTTTTAAAAAGTTCTTATATATATTAAAAAAAAGACCAACCCCCATCAGGAAAAGAAAAAGGGCAAGTTGAGGACAAGCAAAATAATTCATAGAACAAAGATAACTGTCAAAAGGAAGTGCAATATTACTAGCAATCAACGAAAAACTAAAAAAAAAAGTTTTTTAACTTAGTTTGGCAACAGTTAAAAAGGTAAAGAAGTTGTGGAAACATAGGATCTTCTCATACTTTTGGTGTATGGTTAAGTACCACCTTTCTGGGGACACTCTGGCAGTTTATATCCAAATATAAAATGGGGATACCCTTTAATGCAGCACTTCCACTTTTAGCAAGTTTTTCTACAAATATAATCAGAAAAGTGTGTAAAAAGTATGTACAACGTATTACATTCCCTGGAGCACTTGTAACAGCAGGAAAAAACAGGAAACAACCCAAATGCTTCAACAACGCAGGCTGAGTAAGTCCAGGTACACCCTGCAAAGCCATTCTACAACAGCATTAGAAGTGATGATGTGGCTACATAAATCTTTACTGATATGGAAAGATGCCCATGATTTTACAAAACAGCTTGCAGAATGACAAAGAGAGGGGATTGGGGGTGTATTTATGTATTTTAATATATCCTAAAAGAAAAAAAAGACTGAAAAGCTATACACACACACCAAAAGATTATTAGTAATTATCTTATAATACTAACTTATAATTTAAAAGTTCATCTGGTAGGACAAATGGAACGGTGGGATTATCAGTGATTTTTACTTTTTTCACCTTTCTGTCTTTCCATGTTATTTACATTTTTCCTAATAAGTATATGTTAACAAAGCAGCTTTTATTAAAACATTCTTTTCTTATGAAGAAAAACATTAAAATAATTAAAATAGGAATAGTTAATAGCAATTTTTAAACCCTTAATTGATGTGTGCCTCTTTGGAGAGCACTGATCAGAAGTCAATTTTAAGTTTAAGGCTTTCCTTGAGTTGTACAGTGAATTCATCATCCCAAACCCGGCACTACTTTCCTGAGCAGCCCATAAAATTAGTAAAACTCAGTATCATATTGTTACCACCAAATTTCACAGATAAAAGCTTAATATTTCACAGTTTTTTTTTTCCTCAAAAAACTTTATTTAAAATTAATATGCAACCAAGATGTTCTTCAATAGGCAAATGGATAAACCAGTGAGATACCCACACACTAGAATATTGCTCAGTGATAAAAAGTTATATACATACAATGGGATATTATTCACCCATAAAAAGGAATGAAGTTCGGATGCATGTGACAACATGCGTGAACCTTGAAGGCATCATGTGGAGTGAAATAAGCCAGAAACAAAAGGACAAATATTGTACCATCTCCCTTAATAAGCAATGCCTAGAAGAAGCAAATTTCATAGCAATAGACACTAGGCTGCAGGTCACCAGGGACGGGGGGCGGGGGGTGGGTGGGGAAAGCGGGAGCTTTTGCTCAATGGGTACTGAGTTTTGTTTGAGATGATGAAAAAGTTGGGGTAATCGATGTTGGTGATGGTAGCACAATATTTTTAATGTAATTAATAACACTGACTGCACATTTGAAAGTGGTTAAAATGGGAAATTTTTAGCTGTATATGATATTACAATAAAAAGCTTTAAAAAAAAGAAATGCGCTATCAAGCCATGAAAAGACATGAGGGAACCAAATTGCTAAGTGAAAAGGCTACATACTATATGATTCCAACTATATGACATTCTGGAAAAGGCAAAATTACAGACACTGTAAAAAGACCAGAGTCTGTCAGGGGTTGAGAGGATGGATGGATGGAGCCCAGGGCATTTCTCGAGCAGTGAAATTATTCTGCCTGGCACTGTAACGGTGGGTACATGACACTATACATGACACTATACATTGTCAAAACACACAGAAATGTCTCAGGCAGAGAGCGAACCCTAATGTCGACTGTGGACTTCAGTTAACAATAATGTATCGACATTGGTTCATCAACTACAGGGAATGGACCACACAAATACAAGATGCTAGTAACAGGGTGTCGGGGTGGGTACATGGGTACTCTGTACTTCCTGTGCAAGTCTTCTGTAAACCTAAAACTGTTCCAAAATTTAAAGTCTATTAAAATAGACAGACAGACAGACAGACAGAGAGATACTATTTCACAACAAGAGCATCTCCTAATAAAGCAGACAGTAAAACTGGCAGGGTTTTGGTCTGGTTTCAGTGCAGGCACTGTGCTAAGGCCTGTACAGGCGCTCAGTCACTTCCATGGCCACTTTACTCATGCACCATTCCCAACAATCCCAATTCAGGCGATGAAACAGACGAGTCAGGTTGAGCAACTTGCCCAAGATCATGCAGACTGGAAGTGGGGAGGCTGGTGCTGGGCCCCAGCCTTACTGAAACGTCCTCTCCTTGGCCATGCAATACACACATCTTATTTTTATCCAAGTAATGCTAATTGTGCTGCTCAGTTAACCACTCTATCTTCAGATAATAAATTACACCTGTAAACAGACTCCACACAAATGATGAATAATTTTAAGAATGACTTTTAACTCCCAACACTTAATCACATACTAACGGCATATAATTCCTTCAAACCACTCATCAAATGGGCAATTATTTGAGAAACATCTATCTACCTCACCAGGTTTTAAGTTCCATGAAAGCAGGAGTGGTGTTTTTTGGTTTTGTTGAAGTAGAGCAGACACACAGAAATGTGCTCCTTTCTAGTCACTGGCCACCATCCCCACCCTTAACACAAGGGTGGCTGCCATCTTGACTTCAAAAGAACAGACCAGCTCTGCCAGGCTTTTCACTTTCTTTAAAATGGAATCAGAGTGTGCACTCCTGTGTCTGGCTAATTTCAGTCAACATCATGTCATCCAAACTGTTGTCTCTCCCTGTAAACTGTGTAGCTCATTGCCGCACAGCACCCCACTTCAAGAATTAGCTCGGAGTATGTCCCCATTCTACCGGTGATGGACATCTGGCAGTTCTCAGTTTGGGGTCCTAAGAAAGCACTGCTATGAAGATTCCACCACATGTGTTTTAATGAACATATGGACACATTCCTGTTGGGTTTATCCTTAGGAGTGAAACTGCTCTACTTCCATTTCAAAGATATTATATTTTTGCCAGGGAAGTTTTATTTTTAAGACAATGTGGGGGGCAGATGGGGCTCAAATGGTAGGGCATTCGTCTCCCATATGGAGGCACATGGGTTCGATCCCCGGAACCTCCTGGTAATTAAAAAAAAAAAAAAAAACATAATGTGTTCCCATGTAAAAGGAAGGGATCATATAATAATCCTGGACCAAAGCTTCCTTCTCTAAAATGTACTCCTGCACTCGACACTTGACTATAAATATGCTTGGTGCTGTCCTCAAGAAGCTTCAAATTTTGTGGAGGAAGCTGAAAAACTGTGATATGGGGATTAACAAGGATGAGCACAGGCTATTTACAGGTGTACCAAGTCCTAGCATGTTGTCTAAAATGACCAGCACGGTGGCTTTATCTATCACCCGTTTTCCCAGCAAGTGAACTCAGAGGTCAGATGGACAATTAAGTGACTCTCTCAATCCACTACTGGCTTCCACTCCTTGCCACTCCAGGCTCTTAACTCCAACCTATTGTCTGATCCATTTTTTTTTTCATGGCCACCCTACAATGCTTTGCATCAGTAATGATTTTCCAAGCTAGCTGTCATTTATGCGCTACGACTCGGATAAAGCTGCACCTTGTCCTTCCCCAGGCCACAGATTCCCATGCAGGACGTGGCAGCAGCCTGCACATACCTCTCTTGCAGTCCTCTCGCATTCCATCCTGCCGCTAGCCTGGGATCGCATTCCATCCTGCCGCTAGCCTGGGACAGGCTGGGGGGACAGCAGCAAGGTTTTTCCTTGAAATCTCAGTTCCCAGCACAGTGCTGACACCTAACTGGTGCTTAATAAATGTTTGCTGTGCTTAAACAGGCTGTACCTTTATACTGTTAGTGCACGTTGGAGGTTCTCAGACCACCTTTCCAGCCAGACCTTGAAGGCAGGGAGGATATTTAACCGCTTACAGTGGTGTTTTATACACAAGAAGACCTCAAGGGTATGACCAATTCGTGCTGGCTCCATCAATAACAACAAAAAAGCAATATTTCAAGTAACATCAAAAACAAAAAGGATATTAATGGCAAAAACCTGAAAAAGCTAGGTCACCAACACTTCTAACCACTAGTAAAGCAGCCTTATTCAAAAATTTAAAATATAAAAAGCAAAAACGATATGTATATGTGTATATTTCTAAGGTTATTAAAACATATGTGAAAGAAGGAAAACTTAAGTTTTCTAGGACTAAAAAACACTATTTACTAAGTCATAAGATCCACTGAGTGTTCTTTTCTTATGGAGTTGGAAAACTGAAAGATTTGTTTACCAATAACAAAATGGAAATCAACCAAAATGGGTTCATTACTAAATCTGTATGCTCCAGTTTAGTCTGTTGATGAGTTGACAGCATGGCTCCCAATGAAGTTCTAAACATTCTTACAAGTATTAAAAGCTGTCAAGCAACAAGCCTGGACTTGGTAAGGAGAGACTTTATTGGAAAGGATTATTACAAGGAGGGGAAAGGGACTCCGGCGTGGGGAATAGTGAGTGAATACAGTGAGAATGCTCTATGTAATCAGCGAGCATCTCGAGAGTCAGGCAAAAAGGGTTAACTTTGCAGTGAGAACCACGTGAAGGGAAGTGGGAGGAAAGGGTGCCTCAGATCAGAGAGCTGATCAGACAGCAGATCAGAGAATCTTCTCCCTGAGGCCCATTTCCCAGGAGTCCTGAGGGGGCCGCCTGCTGACTGGGGCTGAGCTGGGGCCAAAATTGAGGCATCTGGGGGAAGGAGAAAATCTGAACCAAAGTCTGATTACCAGGAATTCTGTTCCAACAGATGAGTAGGGACAAGGAGCTCGGCTAATCATTTATGAGACAAAGAATGGGAGCGAGGGGCATCTGTGCCGTTTTCCAGGGTTACAGGGTGCAGGTAAAATTCAATGTCAATGCATAAAGGGCTCTTCCCGGCTCTTCGACTTGTGCTGACAACAGTGACAACAGCAAATGAACCATACACTTCACAAGACACGCTTACCTTTAAGAGCATCCAGGAAATGCAAGTAAAGGGGGTGCTCATCTCCAGAAGCAGAGTGGTCATCGCAAGGTAGTGGCCGGCTTTGAGATTGATCACTGAACCAAGAAAGCCAAGAAAGGCAAAGAGATGGTGGACAACTAAGAACAAGTCAAATGTCTGGAAGAACAAGTTAGACAGGTGAACTGCCACGTTTTCAAAGAAGAAGAATCCGGTTGCCGTGGCGATGTTGAACCAACACCAGTTCTGCTGGTTCTGAGCTTTATCGGCATGGAGCACAGGGTCCGCCAGCAAAGCCCACAGGCCTGCTGCTGTACTCTGAACGCCAAAGACAGCCCGAGTGGCGGCAAGATTCCAGAAGACCTTTTCTTTCGCCACCAAAGAACGGTAAGTGGCGCTCAGGGAGGAAGACAGCTGGTGGCAAACCACAAAGACACCCACGTAAAAGGAGAAACCGGCTACCATTAACGTTAAGCGAATTCTCCACGAGGCGTAGTCCAAATCGAAAATGCTCCCTGACGTTGCTCCGTCACTTTCAAGATTCATTGTCCTAAATTTTATAGCGAAGGAGTCTCAGGGTACCCTCAGGGCCTGTGGGCCCTATACCGCGACTTCGCCGAGAAAACAAAGTCAATGCAACCGTTTCTGTGTTCTTCATGTATTTGTCTTCAAGCTGAAGAAAGAAAAGATGAATCACTTTTTTGCATATTACACAGAAGCTAGAACATACCACTACTTGGTACCACAAAAATGTAATAAAAATTCTTTATTATTATACATATAGCAAGATAACACTCACGGGAAGTATACGAGAATGAAAGGAGAAAACTAAAGATAGAGAGATACATCCTTTAATTGGAGGCAGGAAGGTTGCTAACACAAAAACAGGGTTCTATTCTCTTCCAGTGAATACTCCACAAATTACGCTCTAACTTCCATGGCAGTCTCTCGATCAATTACACGATTCACCGATTCCAAAGAACTTTTTTTTTAATTAAATAACTATACTGGAATATATTTTGTTATAGCATCTTACTTCTAGAATCCAAGACAAGAACATTGCTCAGAACTCTGCAGTCAGTATGGCAAAGCTATTTATGAACAGTGCCAAGTTCCAACCACAGTCAAGCAACACATCCACCGGGGTCAGGCGTATCTGGGTTCAAATCCCTGCTGCACAACCTACTAGTTCTGTGGTCTCTGAACTTCTCTGCAGCTCAGTTTCTCCTTTATAAAGCACTCCCATGAGCACTGAAGGAAGTGATGTATGTCAAGGAACTTAATACTACAATGTGAGACACATATGGGCAATCCAATGGGTGTTTGATGGTGAACATTATCATTTACTGCCATTCAGCTGTCCTTACAAAGATGGGGGGAAAGTAAGTCCTCTGTGCATCTATTAACCTGTCAACAGTCTAAACACTCCAGGCCTCAGCATTCCCATCTGAAAATGAGAAAACTGGATTGGATGTGAGACGGGTGCTACCACATATGTACAGCGCTTTACTCGTCTTTAGACAACTAACGCAAGCATCACTACTTACTTGGTCAAGGGCTCTTACTATCCACCTAGCACCTTTCTTTCCATGCAGCTATCACCAGTCTATGAGAGGGTGCTTGGCAGATGAAACCTGTTTCTCTCCCCTGGACTAGATAATCTCGATGGACCTCTGTAGCTCTCAAATTCAAGGTGGTCATTCTTCTCATTTTAACTATGAAAAAAAAAATTCCCTTAACTTTTAAGTACATAAATTATGACAACATAAAGGAAAAGAGAAGGGCCACCAAGTACAGCTTATCAGTACTCTTTTAAAAATTCATTTTTTTGCATTAACAGTGGCTGCCTCCAGGCAGGGAAAATATTGCTCGAGAGAGAACAGGAGAGAGACCTTTCACTACACATTCTTCTGAACCTCTTGAATTGTGAGCCATATGGATGCATGTACCTATTTTAAAAATACGTTCAATTAAAATAAATTTTCTCTGCAATGATGTAAAAACAAGTCATTTTATAGTTCATCCTTTCATTGTACTTTTTATATTTCTGCTATTCACAGCCAACCCATTTCTTATTCTCATTGCACTGACCCAACTAAGAGATCATATAAAATGCTTCAATTTTCGACATTTTAAAGAACCTTCCTGTCTCTACATTTGGAGACGGTCATGTCATTTGTTTTATACTAGTTTCATGTAGTTAACACTATAAGAATGTCATAAAAATTTTTTGTTCCTGTTTTCCATTTTACTCCCCTGGTTAAAACCCTGAAATGGCTTCCCAATGCTGCCAGAGCAAAACCTGAGCTCCTTCACATGATGTACAAGGTCTCTATGACCCAATCCCTAACCCTGTAAAAGAGCCACTGCCCAGAGCTCACGGAAGACCACCTCCTTCTCTGAAGTCACAAACACACTGAGCAGCCAAACTCCCGCCTTCAGATCTCCCCACATCCTTTTCTACTGCCTGCCCTTCCTCGGCTTCCGTCCAGACCTTACCCTTGGAAATGGGAAACAAGCAGCCCCAGATGCTGATCAAGACAGGAACTCAGTGGCAGGGCTCCCCCCACCAAGGTGGATAGAAACCACACTCAAACAGCACAGAAAGGTCTCTCTTCTCTGGCACAAAGTGAGGCATGCAAAGCTGTCATCTATGGACCCCGACGTGGAGACCAGCCACGACGGGACTTCTCCCCTGCTCCCCTGGACTCTTCGTGCTGTATGAGCAAAAAAGTGGTCATAAGCTAAAAGTTTCTGTCTTGTCCATGTACCTGAGTTCCCACCAGGCATCTCGCTCCACAGCCTTCCCAGACTGGGCTGCACCACCGACTACCTTAAGTACTCCTGAGGCACCCTCCGTCTTTTCCGTTAAAATGCTTAAAATGTCCTATTTCACTTTCATCTCCAGGAGACAAGCATCCTGAGGGCAGGGGCCAGGTCTGCCTTGCCCATCACTGTATCCCCACTGCCTCATAACAGTGCCTGGTACAGATTGGACACTCAGAAAGGATTTGTTGAATACATAAAGAGATTTTAAATTATGCTCAAGTGGCCAAATTTCCATGAGGTAGGGCTTGTTGAACTACGAAAACCAGTCTCAGATTTTCAAAACCGGAAAGAACCCCTCTGAAGTGATCTATTCCAGCCTTTCACTTTAACTGGAAGGAAACCAATGCACAGGATGGGGACCCCAGAGTTAGTTACCGACAAAGGAGTGTTAGAGACCTGGCCTTCAGATTCCCCACAGGTCTCCTTCCCACCACTGCCTTCTCGCCCCCACCTGCTTTGTAAGGGCTCACTCAGGACATTTTCTCAGGAAGGGAAGGACCATGCTTCATCCACATGCAGTGAACAAAAAGCAAGACAGAAGAGGGAACCAAGCTGCCTAACAGACACTTTTAACTCTCAGTTCTTGGGGAGCGCCGCAGAGAAAAAACATAGAGCCCACTCGCCCCAAACTCACATCTGACTGACTTGTGAGGCAACAGGCAAGGGCCCAGGGCACAGAGCGGGTGGTCCAGAGACTGCACTCTGGTTCTGGAAGGTGCCAGACGCCTCCATTGTGGCACAACTGGTTCTATGAAATGCTAAAGGCTCATTCCACACATTAAGTCAGGTGTTCATCTACACGAATTCAGGGGAAAAGAATAAAATATTCAGCCAAAACGGCCCGTGCCCACACAGCTCCAAGGATACAAAACCACCAGTCCACGTAAGCACGCGTGCAGACCTGATGTCATGCAAACCATGATGAAACATTTATAACATTTATAATTGAACAAAGGTTATACAATCAAAGGCAAAACAGTGAAAGTGCTCACTTTCCTCTTAATTAACCATTTCAGCTTTAATTCCGTCTAGATCTCTATGAATATGAATCTAATTCAGTGAAGAGAAAAACATGCACTTTATTCACATTTTCTTGTCTAGAATTCTGATGGCTTCAAAGTTATTTTACCTCTGGTATATATGTCTTCAGTGTATAATGGAGTATCTCTGCAATGGATGTAATGGATGATAAACAGGAAGTTACTAGCTATTTCTGCAATTAAAATTCCTCTGGGCATGTTATGTAAAGACTCTAGTTTACCTACATTTCTTAAAATGCATGTCAGTTAGTCTATGTCTGAATCAAGTGTTAACACTACAGGAGGCTGACAAGAGCACTAGTGCCTGGCTACTGGCTCTGCCAGCAAGTCTCCCGTCTGACCCCAGGCTGGATTTATGCGCTTTCCAGGTGCAGCTCAAGCTCAAGTGAAGTCGAAAGCTGAAGTGGGGCATAGACTCTGTCAGGGTTAAATACAACAGGCTGGGTAGAGAGGCAGCCTCACTACTGACCTCTGCTAAAATACGGACTCCTCCCAAAATTCTTCTTGTACTTTTCCACGAGCCGTCATGAGACGTGGGCTACAGTTCCCGTTTTGCCTTTCTTTGCGCTCTTGGTCAAGCCACTTCTCCAGGACCTGTTTCAAAGTGGGGGAGGGGGCCTTGACGGAAAAGCTCAGGCCAAAATGATGACTCAGCTTCACACCAATGGAAGGGATTAGCACAGATCTGGCTTTAGGAAGGTGTTGGTTAGGGATGGGAGTGGGATCCCAGGGCACCGAGACCTAGGCAGGTAAAGGATGGTCTGGCTCAGTGGGGGTCTAGACTTGGTTCTGCTAGGGAGAAGCTAAGAAAACGCAGGTCTCTTAGCTACCCTGGACCCCCGGGTCTGCTTCTGGGAAAAATAAACATACATACAAAATAGCGAAATATTGGCCACTCTATATCAAGTATCTGCACACTGAGTTAGTTAACGCAACCTTTACAAGATAAGTTCTACTACTGTTCCCAGGAAATCTAGGCTCTGTTACCTACCTTATCTCAAAAAGCCCTTCAGTGGGGGGGTTGGATTGGAACCCAATCAGGAGGGTCTCAGAGCTCTCCACTCTGGTGCACATTAAAATTTTGTTTTTTTCCATCCCTATAGAATATGCCCATTCCTGGGTCCCCACCAACAGAGATTCTGACTTCATTGCTCAAAAGTGGCACCCAGGCTTGGGTATTTTTTTAAAGTGCCCTAGTTACTCTAACGCAGACACAACCATCTAACTGGCATGATTTCCAGTGTGTTCTATTTGTAAACTGACTGTAAGGTAGGATGGTTTAGTCTCTGCCTGCTCCCAAACCAGGCTAGTAAAACTGAAAGACACAACATTCAAAGATCCGTATGTGTGCTTTAGGTGGTTCATAATGTGAGCTGGCTAAAAACAAACAAAGAAACAAACAAAAAACTGATTATCCTGCAGAAAGGGCCTGAAAAAATACTGCCATGAATTCCTCTTTTTCATTTCCCCTTCTCCATCAATCAGCACAAGCAGAAGTAGCATTCCTTGGTGGGTAGGAATAAGGGGTTAAAAGCAGACAGTGTTAACAGTAACATTTTAATATCTTTTCAATCGTAACAAAGGTACCACACCAATGCTAGTGTCAATAACGGAGGAATATGGGTAAGCGTTCTTTTTTTTTTGGAGTAATGAAAATATTCTGAAATTTATTGTGGTGATGAATGTACAACTTTACACTGAGAGCCACTGTCTGTGTACTTGGGATGGATTGTACGGTGTGTGAATAAAACTGCTTTAAAACGCACAGACACACCAAAGGGAAGTTCTCTTCTGGTTGGGAAGGGATGCCCTAAGTGTGCCTCTAGGACTGAGAACGACGTTCCCCAGTAAGGGAAAATGAAAAGGCTGAAGCTGGGACAGGACAAGGAGCCGCTGTCCACCCTCCCAGTGTCCAAGGGACTCCGGAATAGGCTAGAATATGGACTCCAGTGACTGGTTTACATCATTTCTGGACGGTGAGACAAGCAGGGTGGACACGGTACACTATGGGGCTACAAGCGAGAAGGGCTGTGGGCGGGGATGGTGCAAGCAAGCCGGGTGGGTAACAGGGAACTGACTCCACGAACTCAAAAATCCAGGGAAAGATGCCCTCTTAACGTTACCCTTTATAATACCCTGAGAGAATGGCTTCCAGGTCTTCAAGTCTCCCAGGCAACCTTTTTGAGCACAGCTAAGGAAAGATTTGTGGAAAGGGTACAGTCAGCTGCTGAAACAAGGAAACAGTGAGCGGGAGAGCTGAGACCAGGCCAGGTGAGTGTGCCACAGAGCAGGTGCCAATTAGATATTCAGAAACAAGACTGCAGAAACCTGCGTGCTTGTTAAATCCCATAACCAGCTCTGCTTGTGCTGATTCCTCACTCAAACCCCTCTGATAATTTCTGCTCCTACACAGCTGTGCACACAGTACGGCTCTTCTGGTTTTTACCCGTTATCATTTGTGCCTCTGGGTTTGGTCCAAATCCCCCAGGCTGGGGGCACAAAGGTGGTGCATTCGACTGTCCCAGCCACGAGGGTAAAAGTCTAGGCCCTGGGTGGCAGCCCATCCACCTCGCAGAGGGCACTGCCGCCGTCAAAGAGGCACGGTGTTACCTAAATCATGCTCAATCCAGAAACATCCAAGAGACGCAGGTAATAGCTACTATTTGCTGTTTTCTGGCTACTTACTGGTTACAGTCTCTGCCTGACCCCAGGCTCCACTTTCAAGTTTCTGACTTTCACCCCCCCCAGAGACACTGCTCAACCTTTTTTCTGGTCACGCGGGGGCAGCCGGGCCTGCGGCGCAGAGTTCCAGTTCTCCTTTTGCCTCTCGTTCCGGCCTCATCCTCACCACATCCTTCTCACGTTCTGATCCCCTCTGCCAAGTCCAGCCCTCCGCGAGATGGACACAAAAGGTCACAGCCACTGCACTGCCACTTCCACCTCTCCAAGCCCCAGACTTAATCACGTCTCCAAATCACCTGAAGCTTAAAATAGCATTCATGGCTGGATGTCATTGTTCCCGAAGGTCATTCACACATTCCATGTGTAAAACTGGAGATGGAATAGCACAGACTTCTCTCCTTTTAATCCAGCCCCTTCATTACTGCACTTGAAGAAACGGAGCCAGTCTTAGCGCCATGCTCAAAAGTCCCATCCCGATTTTCCAGGTATCTTAATTTTCTTTGGGAAAAACTTATCTACAAACTTCACCTTATTTTTTCTTTAATAAGATTTGGTGGTTTAAGAGGCTCTATTCCACTAGATCATGAATTTTTATTTTCGTGCAAAAAAAAATTAATAAGAGTTTTAGGCAAACCATGTAAACTCACCTACAAAAAATAGGGGCTTGGACTAAACGACAATTGGGATTCTTTTCAACTCAATTTGATAAGCATCTATGAAGCTCCTTCTATTCACCTCAGGCTAAACTGCTACAGGAACCAGCATTTTTGTGTTTGGTTAAGATAATTTATGAAAACATGGCAATGAAGTCAAAACGAGAGAGAAAGACTACATGCTTTTTTATGTCATACTTGAACACTGCTTAACAAACCTGCGAGGGATCATCTGACCAGGGGAAAATAACTCTAAGTTCCAAGGTGCAATAATTTTCCTTTCTGCCCAGGAGAAAAGATCAACCTAAAGGTTATGGTTTCTTTACATGGCAGGATATCCACCAATTCTACTTGATTTCCACTCACTCCAAAAATCCCCAACTTCTGTAGTCTGTTTTTTTTACTGGCTTTGTCATCCTACTCATTCCTTCATTAAAGAGTTAAATAAAACCTGGCATGTGCTGACTATTTGCATGAGAATTATGTTTTAAACATTTTGAGAGAATTACACTTTGACTGTAAAAATCAAAAGAAATACATGCACAATGAACAAAATGCATAAAATGTAAACAAATATAAAAACACAAAAATAAGCATTTGAAATCCTTTCACCCAGCCACAAGCATTATTAATGTTTTTTTCATGCCTGCTGATTTTTTGAGATATAAACTTTCTCCCTCACCCCCCCCCCATAAAAGTGGCTTTGTGGCCGGTTTCTCTCCCTCTCCTTTTAGCAACATATTATTACGTTTTCCAACGTGAAACATCCTCTACAACATGATTCTTAAGGTCTGCAGCGATTCCACTACATAAACGTACGATCATTTACTTACCCAATTCCCTTTCAGTTTCTTACCGTTTCTCATTATTATAAAATACTCTGCAGTGAACATCTTTGAGGTCACCTACAGAATCCACTATTTTAACTCTTTTTATGGTATATGCTCAGCAAGAACTTCCTTACAACTGCGACCTAAAAGATTATGGCCAGTCTACTAGCGCCATTTCTCTGAGTAAGGCACAAAACTGCCCAAACTCAGTGGGAAGAAATGGTTGTCTCCTATTTGCTCAATTATTGATATTTCCTTCAGCCACGTTTTCCCCTCAATCATTGCTTTTGCCGTCTCACAATTTTTCTGATAGAGCTTTAAGGAAAACAACCAGGGGGATGAGATTAGCAGAAACAGACAGAGATTTCACACGGAAGGGCAAATTCAAATAGGGGTTGGAAACAAGTCCTCATGCCCCACCTCTCCCCCCACCCCGGTCCCACCCCACGTTTCCGGGAGAAAAAGAAGGCACTCACGGGAAGACATGGGATCCGGTGTCTCCACCAGCTATCCTCCCCCAAGCCCAAATCTTGGGCAGCTGCTCAGGGCGTGGTGCTCTGCCCCAGTGCCTTATCCTGTCCTCCCATCCCTACCCAACCCAGGGAGCCCCTCCAGGGCAGCGGCCCCGGGTGTAAACCGCGCTGGGCTGCGGCGGAGGGCTCGGGTGCTCACTCTGCTTCGGAACAAGTCTCCTCGGTTCCGAATCGGAGAAGCCACATCTGTGAAATGGGTCAACAATCATGCCCCTACCCAGCAGGTCTGCAAGGAGCGAAGGAAGTCACCCATGAAACACGCCCCCGCCCCAGCCCACTCCCTCCCTCTCCCGTCGCCCCTGACCTTCTACCAGCTCCCGGGGTGGGAAAGGTGATTTTCCACGCTGGGAGTCTCCCACTCCCACGAAGATGCCCCTGCGCTGGTAAAGCCAACAGGCGGGGCCTCGGGGACGGGCAGGGCAAGCCCCAGGCTGGAGGGACCAAGCCTCTCCCTGGGGGGTGGGGGGTGG